>NDGM011144863.1:0-21572 GCA_002564305.1 Octomys mimax | reverse complement strand
GAGAGTCCTGAGATATGATTGCAGTGTGCAGCAGCTTGGCATCGTCTTTTTATCTGGTTTGGGAAATTATACCCTTTCTCAGGAACTGCTTGTCATTTTTGATGTTCCAAAAAGGAGTGTGACAGTTGAGAGACTGTTGAACTTTTCTGAGATTCTGCACTGTCACCCGCCTCCCCATAGTCCTTTGCTTTCCTAGACTGACGTCATCAACCACTGCAAATTCCCTTAAGATTGGGACTTGAACTCGAAGGCTGCCGTGGGCATGGGAGGATGGGCAGCAGCAAGTAGCGGGTTAAGCAGTCAGCGTTGCTCCTGGCTGGATGCAGAGCTGCTGGACATGAAGGGCAGGTACAGCGGAAAGTGCTGGAAGAGTGGGCTGCCAGGGAGGCAGCCTCAGCCCTGCAGACTCCTCCTCTCCTCTCTGGCAGGAAGAGGCGCCCCATCAAGCTGGGCTGCTGCTGTGTGGCGCAACACTTGCCGTACGGAGCACCGCAGTCGCGGAGCAGCTTGCTTTGCCAATGGCGGTGCGTCCGGCAAGGAGAATCTTTCCTCTCCACCTCTTCCTCCCATCCTTGCAAGAAGAGAACTTAGCATATACTATAAACCCAAAAGTGTATGACCAAATAGGTTTTACACCTTAAAGGAACAATAATACTGCCACTGGGGCAGCGGGAGCATTTTGTCTCCCTCTCCCTCCGATTCATCCCCATCTCTGTCCAGGACTGTCACAGGTATTTTTCTTTTTCACTTTTTCCATGTCTGGGCTTTTTTAAAAAAGAATCTTAACGACAGATTAAATAGTTTTCTCCACGTTCTACTCTCGTTGACTTGCATATCGCCCAACGTGAGGCTCAGCATCCTAGGACTCGGGTCCCCCTGCCTCTCCCCCCAGGTGTACTTGCTTGTCTGGATGTGCCGCACCTTTCCTTCCGGCACAGCTCCATGGAAAGCCCCTGCGTGGCTGCTTTTATCCGGAGGCTTGGAAATGCCTGGAGTTCTCGCCTCCTGAGACTCACCACTTTCCAGTTAAGATTTATAGCCATTTTATTTGTCTTTTTCACTGTGATTTTGTTCATTCCCATTGCCTTGTCTTGAACTGATCCTAATGAGTATTTACTGATTGTATGATACAACTGTAAAATACAAAGAGATCGTTGGTTAAATCGTCTTCCCTTCTGCACCTAAATATTTTCTTCCTGGGAAAACATTTTGCTAAGGAAGGAAAAATAATATCATAGGAGAAACAGCTTAGTTCTAGGACCCTTTTCATTTTGAAGCAGCTAATTTAAGTCAAAGCTCCTTTTAAGAAATACATTACAACAACATCCTTTCTCCATGCCTGAGGTGTGGGCTGGCGATGATGCTAGTGGAGCACAGAGGGGCCAGAAACCTGTCTCATCAGCGCCGCCAATAAGGGTCGACTTAATTGGATGCATTGAGAGGAAGCCTTTATGATTTGCTTTAGGCAAGGATCTCGTGCAGACCTACCTCCACTTGTGCCTGTAGGGATTTGCATTCTGCTTCCAGAGTCAAAACTGTCTCTCTTTTTTGTATCAGATTGTGTGTCAGCGTTTAGTCTGACTTTTCATCTCTGACTTCAAGGACAGAAATGGAGGGTGGCTCTACCTTACAGCTTGTTATACATCAAATTCTGCACAACGATTTTTGAATATATCATCTATCACTCTCATTTCTCAGGTGTTCCAGAGTTCTAATTCCATACTTTTCCCAGTAAACATTATACAAAGTGCAGACTATCTCAATTCAAACAGTATCATGCTATATTCATTTCTGTGGCTGTATCAGAACTTAAGCAACTGTTCCTCACATCCAGGGCCCTTTTAAATTGTGAACATGTTTTGTACAAATACATATCAGAACATCCAATTATGCAACCAACTTGAGAGAATGCACTGGAATATATGAACATATGTGATTTAAAAACAGAAAGGTAAAAATTAGCATCTCCAAACCACCAAGGAAACACAAAGGATTTAAGGCTCGAGCTGTGTCTGTATGATATCACACAAAATGTCAAGAATAGTTAAGTCAAATCTTGGACTGTTCCACTGCCCTTACTCCGATTTCTATTCCTTAAGCATCAGGAGCCTGGGCAGAGGAATGGACTAACTGCTTTTTGTAATCAACCAAAAAGAGCAAACAAGATGCCCAAATGGATTTTTTCCCATTGATTCACCTGGAGCAGAGTAGGAAATAAAAATTGCACCAAGTCTGCATGCTAAGCACAAGGGCAGAGAGGCTGTCCTTGAAGCAGAGGAGTAGAGAAGCTCCACAGGAATCCGACGTAACATTTTCCTGAGGCCAGCCACAGTACTGCTGTAGGCTGGAAGTGTTTCGCCCTGAAATGACTGAGCAGAGCTGTGCCACAGAAGCTCCTTAGCTGCTGCCTGGAAGAGATGTTGAGAAGCTCTCAACAGGAGGAAAATCCTCATCTTCAGTGCAGAGATTAAGAAAAGAGGAGAAAAATTAGAAGTTACTTGTAGGCAGGCGTGCACGTTCAAGTTTATCTCGATGAGGAAAAGAGAAGGGATTGAAAGACTAAAAGCTAGATGAAGTTCTTCGGGGGAAGACTGAGCGATTGAGATGTTAGAGTATCCCTTTGTCTCAAGGCGGGACTTGCTGTTAGCATCTCGTACATATGAAGTAGTTCTCTCTAGGTGATCCTGGCTTGGTGTCTTACTGGGGAAAGTTAGATACTACCTAGCTCTTTGTATTTCTTTGGAGTTTTGTTTATACTATACAGAGAAGATTAAATGAAAATTGAAGAGTGAACCTGAATAGTTTTCTTTATCTTAATTCTCAGAAAGATGCACTAAGCCTGGATGGATTATTTGAAGTCAGTTTGGTGGAAATGGCATATGAGAGAGGAAACACTTGAATTATGGAGAAGTTGAGCATAAATAAATAAATTAATTAATTCAGTACATGTTTATTGAAAGCCTACTATGGGATAGATATTGTGTTGGGGCCTAGATATATAGTATAGGGTAAAAATGACCAGGTCCCTATCCTAACGGCACTCATGGATTACAGAGGGAGAAAATTACTAAACAGTTACAGAGTAAATTTATGATCCTAATTTGAAAAGAGATTCAAAAGAAGAATTTTTAATACATAGCAAAAAATTTGAGGAACTAAAAGACTGTTATAATTTTATTTTAGCAAGTTAGAGATGCTTGTATTTTGACCGCATGACAAGGACTCATTCAAGTGTCAGTGTTCTCCCCTGGGAAATGGGGCTAAGACCAGCTGCTCCGTGCTGTAAGGAAGTGGACCGAGGTGTGTCGACCCAGGCTTCTCCATCCAGGGTGGGAGTTAGTGAGGAAACCCCTCGCTCTAGCTATGGTACCTGCAAGCTAGTCCAAGTTTTCTTCTTTTCTCTGTGTAAATAAGTGTCCCGGCCATGCCTTAGACTGAGGCTGGTATATGTTCCTGCCAGCCGATCTTCAAGGTCAAGCCCAGTCGCTCTCCTGCTCTAGCATCCTGCTGCTGTGGCCAGGCGGCTCCCAGACACCACCTCTTCTGAAATATTGATCCAAAGTGCTGTACTTTGCATTATTCCATTTTCAGAACATTCTCAAGACGGCAGGATCTAGAAATGAGAGATTAATGGCTGCCAAAGGTTAGGAGTGGTGGGAGGGAGGAGGAGGAGACGGTTGGCTGTAGCTGCAAAAGAGCACCACGAAGGAGCTTTTGTGACAGCACAGTTGTGCATCTTGATGTGACTGCGGCCACACAAATCTATACAACACAATGGAATGATCAGAAATATACGTTCCATATGTATTCCACACTAATGTTGATTTCCTGAGTTTGATGAAATTACATAAGCTGGAACTGAGTGAACACCACCATCTTTGTCACTTCCTGTGAATTCATTTCAAAATGAAAACATCAACAAAAACTAGTCATAACTGCATACGGTACTGCGAGACTTTCAGAATTTTTTTTTTTTTTTGGGCTGGTGAGATAGCTCAGTGGACTAACCGCCTACCTAGGCAAGTGCAGGCACTGGGGCTCATTCCCGGCACCAGGAGCCACACCAGCATTGCCCTCGGGTGTGCTGAACCAGCCCCTGAGTCCATGCTCGTCAGGGAAGGCCCAGTGTCCAAGGTCTGTCGGCGTCAAGGACACTGGAGGCCAGCAGCTGCACAGGGGGTGACTCTACTAACACTGCTTTGAAGACTCAGGGTCTGGGGAGTCGAGGGTCCACTCACTATGAATTAATATTCCACATGATGGTGGCTGAAAATGAATGACAGAACTGGAGGCTGCACCTCCAGGGTTGATTTCCTCAACATGGAATCTGTTTAGGTCCTCAACTTAATTTTTAATATTTTACCTCTTTTTTTCTTAATAGAATAAATTCTGGTTCATCACATGGCACAGAAAGTATAGCTCCAGTTACTTCTAATCTGAAGAATTGCTTTTGGGGGGCTGTTAGCAATTAAGGTGGAAACAGACCTGTGGAGCCATTCCTAAAATGTAATTTCAGCCACATAGTTCATGGCAGCCCTGCAGACTCAGAGCGAATTTGTCCTCACCTACAATTCCTTCCTAGTTCAGGCAGTGCAGTATACAACCCAGTTAGGGAAGCAGTGACTGCCAAGTCTTGTTTGCTGCATAGCATGCGACAGAAGCTTTGCAGAAACGCTGCGCTGCATCTTGGGCTCCATCTCAGCCCTGCAGAATGAGACATTCGAGGGCTAGAACCTTCAAATCTGTAACAACAGCAGCAGCAGCAACAGATCTCCAGGTGAGCCTGGTGCACGAGGTCCATGGATGGGCTTCTACGTACTGTACTCGCAGAACAGAAGAGGAAAGAGTGAATCCTGTCTCCTGGCCCCAGGGCTGTGTCTGGCAGTCGCTGCAGGCGTAAGCAGGGATTCTGCTGATGACAGGCTTTCCCCCTTGTAGTTCTGTCTCCAATGTGTTGTAATGCAACATGCAGCTCTATTTCAAATGCTGGCAGGGAAGGTAGCAGGTGACATGGCTCAATTACCAAACATTCTCTTCCCCGCTAGTTCTCTACTAAGAAAAGGCTGAAATTAGAGTGTGGACGTGTGTGTACTTGTGTGCATACGCAGTGTGCCTTTTCTGGAATCATAACAGCCTGGATCAGAAATCCTTTCATTAGGATTATAACGTAAGGGCCTATAAAAAACATCCTTAGGTAAACTGCCATTTTGTAAGCTTCCCGGTTTGAATAATTCAGCTGTGGTTACTATGGAACCGCAAGCCTTGCTCACTTTGCAGAGGAAAATCCTAATGGTCCCCTAGTGTCCCTGGAGTGCGAGTGCGGAAGAGCTCATTAAAGGAAAAGTGCTGCTCTCCCGGCTGAAGACACACAGCCGAGCACAGATGCCCACGCAGGCTCTCAGCTGCACCTTAGTTCGGCTGAGTTTGCACCTTGAGGCAGGGGTATCCCTTGAAGTGCTAAGATGCCTCTTTGCTGGAAATGGCTATTTGGCTTAGGTTGCCTCAGTGCTAGGAATTTGACACGTTGGAATAAGAAGCCTAGCTTAGCCTTTTTATGATGGGTAAATTTATACGCATTTTCCTTTTATTTAACACTGTTTTTGCCTCATACTGCCAGGATTTATGTATATAAGTCCATGTAATTCTAAGGGAGGATTCTTCCATTTCAACAAAGCAGAAACTGAGATGTTGTGTAGTCACATAAACACCAAGGTACGCAGAAGAGCCTGGACCTGAGCCAAACTCTAACTCCCAACCCGAGGCTTCATTGCTGAGTGAGGACAGATAGGGTGGGCTTCATGGTGTAGCGACCCTTGAGTGTGTAACCCAAGTATTTGCGAGGAAGGGCTGTGTGACTCCTCTCTTCAGCTGCAGGAGATTCTGAGCATGTTCCTCGTCCAAGTACCGCTGCCAGAAATTTCCACCCCTAAGCCCTGGCCAGCACTCAGCTCTCTTTTATTTGGGTTTGTGACTTCCTGGAAGATTCCAGTACATATGTACCTGGGTCCCAGCCAGGTGAGGTGAATTGGGAGAGAGCAATTGGTCCCGAGTGTGGTTGGGCTGATAGGAGTAGAGACAACCCATGGCCGGGACCTGGCTGGGTAAAGAGAGAGCCACCCGCCAGTGGCAGTGCTGGCCCAGCCTGGCTGAGGAGAAATGGAGGCCATGTGATTTGAACATTTTAGGTTTAAAAAGGAAATTCATGAAAAATTAATTTAGTAATTGACTCAAAGGTCCATTTAAAAAAAAAAAAAACCTCATTTGTGAAACCAAAAGTAGTTCATTACGTGGGGGCGTTAACAGGTTCTGGGGTTCTGTATGCTCTTGCCCGGTTTGTGGAATCCCTGAACAAAGAATTGGACCACATGCAAAACAGGTCCCCAAGTTTTCTATGTATTAAAGTTAGGGGCAGAAGTATGCTCTGCGCACAGTAGGCCGCTGAGAAAGCTTGCCATGGCCACAAGCCTAGTGTCACTGTCTTTCATTCCTTCCGTTCTTCAGGCTGTGCAGGTCCAGGCTGTCTTCTCAAAAGCATGCTTGATTTTTCACCAGAAAAATTATACACAGCTCTCTCTGATTGGTCCCAAGGCTTGGGAACTGCCTTCTGCACATGTGTCCGGATCTCTGAGAGGGAGAAGCCATAGCCACCTGTCCAGCCGGTAGGCCACGCCCTGCTCTCCTGCCTCAAGGGGCTTTCCAGATAAGCCAACTTGGATTTATTTTACAGGGGGCAAAACCAAGGTCCAGAGAAATGAAAGGCCTGGAGGTATCCACATGGCAGGAGGAGGGAACAAACTGGACCCCAGTCTCACTGGAGGGAGGGGAGCCCAGGTCCTCCGTGCTTCTCCTTTGCCCTCCCTGTCAGAGGTCAGTTCTCCTAGGGCTTCATTTTCTTGGATGGAGGAGAGATACTTGGGCGTAAGGAGGTGGACGCTGGAGAAGAGCAGGTGACAGGTGTGAAAGAGTAGGTGAAGCTGAAAAGCAAAGAGCACACAGCACAGGGATCGGCTGGCAGGCAAACTGTGTGAGCTACAGTTGTGTCCAGAGTGCCTTAGGGTCTGGGGGTGGCATCCTTAATTTCAAGCCTCCAGGAGGTTGTGAAGTTTCTGTTAATGAAGCCAAGTGCATCTCTCAGGAAACCTCACAGTGCTGTTACATTTTCCCCTCTGTGTTTTATTGCCTCAACTTTCACCTTTCCTGTGCAAAAGCAGCTGTTTAAAAGCCTGGGAGGTTCTCTCCAAATTACTTTTGCATCTGTGAGCTGCTTGAAAATTTGATCCGCAGTGTCAGTCCCGACAAGACTTCTTCCGCTAGCACAGGAAAGGCAGTGTTTCTCCACCAGAAGGCGCTGGCTGGGTCCTTGTCACCCACGTGGCCAGTGTTCTCAAAGCTTGTCACAGTTTTCAAGGGAAAAAGGACAAGGCACAAGATGAGCAAGTGACAATTGATTTTCTTGTGATGGTCAGGGATGCTTTCAGGAGCTAATTCTCAAATTTTGCTGTGTGTGAAATTGCTCAGAGTATGGTAAAAATGCGTGTACTTTTGGCCCACGATCTGACCTGAATTTTTTGACTCAGAAAGCTGGGCTATTCAGAGTACAAGATGCAGCTATGATATCTTGTCTAAACACTATTAGTATAAATCTATATGCACTGTATTAATTATTGTAACTGTCCTACTAACCTGTTTTGAAGCTATCTCATTGCTATTTCTTTATCATTAAAATTAATTTAAAAAAAAAAAAAAAGAAAGCCTGGGCTTAGAAATCTGCCTGCTTAGAAATGTCTCCGGGTGATTTGGCTACAAGGAATCTCTATCTTGCCGTGTGAGAAATACTCATTCAGAGGTCACCTTTCAGAGCGTGGTCCTGACATCAGTGTGGGCACCTCAGGGAGCCGATTCAGAAGCAGAATTTCTGAAGCCCATCCTGAACCTACCAGACAGCACCTCCGCTGTGACAAGATTCTCAGGAGATGACTTGAGTACAGGAGGATTGGAGAGGCTCTGCTTCAGAGGACACATCAGTGTGTTAGGACAGCTGTAACCAAATACCACAAGCGGTGTGACTGCCACAACAAAAAATATTTTCTAATGGTCCTGGAGCCTGGACATCCAAGACCAAGGTGTCGTCAGGGTTGGTGTCTACGGAGGCTCCGTAGTTTGCAGATGGCTGTCCACTTTGTCTTCACGTGGTTTTTCCTGTGCGTGTACATCTTTGGTGTCAGCATGTCCAACTTTCTTCCTCTCACAAGGACACTGATTGGATGGGATTAAGGCCCCTCCCTAGCCTCATTTTAATTTAATCACCTTTCAAGCTTTCTACTTCCAAATGCAGTTACACCTTCACCTTCTAGGGGGTAGGGTTTCAGAGTAATGATTTTTGAGGAACACCGTTCAAGAAGAAAAAGACTGTCACCAGCCCTGCCTATATGCAGTTTTGTTATTGGAAAGATCTCTGAGAAGTTTGCAAACTTAGATCCACTGGGAACCTGGCCCCCTAAGTTCTCTGCCTTCTGTCCCCCGACTTGGTGGATGATGCCATCTCTGACCCAGTTTGCCCAGGAGAGATGCCCGGAGGCCTAGCTGTCCTCTGCCTTCCTACCCACATGCAGTGACCTCGTTCTACCATATTTACCTCTTGCATCATTCCACTGTGACAGTTCTGATATCTGGTCCTTTTCCCTGGGCCTCCTCAACCTCACAGGAGGTGCAGCCACCGCCCCCAACAGCAAACCTCAGCTCATGTCTCTTAATCTTATCTTGGCCTCCAGGCTTATTTTCTGAGCCAAGTCCTCTACCTACAGTAGGAGAAGGCTTGCACAAATTAAAATTTGTGTCATTCTCCTGCTTGAAGCCTGTTCATAGCTGACCGTACCATGAAGAAAGAAGGTAGTCAGTCTTCGGGTTGAAGGTGTGATTGCGGTAGAGCACCTGCTCTGGGTCTGAGCCCAGGTCACCCGTCCCACGCACGGCACACACATGCCGCCGCCGCCACTCCCTCAGCAGTTTACAACGTTAATCGCCGGTTGCCCTCGTCTTCTCTCTTCTGTCCCCACCGGAATTTTCCCTTTCTGCTAGTCTCTGCCCTTGTATTTCTCCTCCCAAAGGCTGCATTCACCGCTGCTGTCCCGTGCGCTTCACGTCGCTAGTTCTCTTCCGGACTGCCGACGCCCGTCACTCGTTACACCTTTTTCACCTCTTTATCTTCTTCAGGGGACTGAAGCTTCGTTGGAGCTCAGGATTGTGCTTTGTGTGCCTCTGTGCTTCTGACACCCACGCAGCGTCTGGGACAGCCGCGTGCCCACACATGCTTTTCTGATGTGCTAGCAGGGCCATTGCTTGTAAGAAATGCGAAAGCTTGGGGGCTGTGGACCAGGTGCGACAAAAATACACTTAATGTTTAAATTTTGGAAAACTGTCTTGGTAGAAGACACGCTGGCGCTGATCAAGCTCTCAGTGTGCTCGTCCCGCCCTTCCTGCTGCTCTCTGGAGCAGCTCGGGCAGCCCCCTTTCCTGAGCTGCGCTGTCTCGGCTGCTTCTGTGCCCTGCAGGGTCCTAGCTTTTGTCCTCCAGGGTCGCCGTGCCTTAGGGAAGAGCCAGGAGCTGCGCATGCCAGATCTGGTGGGCCTGGTGGAGAAGGACACTCTGTCTTCTTGCAGATGGCTGTTGGCTGCAGCTCTATTTTTCATGACACCTCATGAAGGTGCTCATGAAAGAGGCCGTCCAGAGCTGCTTCAGAAGGTGGCAGGATCAATATGATAAAGGTATTGCTAGCCAGAGGGAGGACTTCAAGGAGTATTCATGAAACTGCGTCTTTTACCATAACAAAATTTTAATTTAAATATTCAGAATTAATTTTTAGTCACCGCTTGTACAAATAATTACCACTCATGTGATATTTTGAGGAAGAAACTTTCTAACTGCATGGAAAAGCACTCGAAGTTCTCCCAAAGATGTTAAACGCTCAGTGCGGGTGCACACTGGTCTCTTACCACGAGTGCACTCACAGAGACAAAGGGACACGTGTTTGAGATGAGGATGCCCGTGGTGCCATCCTGCACCCTACCGCCTGTCGGAGCTGTCAGTCCTCTGGGAATAGCTGGAGCTACCTTCTCCCAGGAATGCTTGTGAACCCCGGCCTGCATCTCCCTGCTGAGAAAGTGGACAGAGGCATCAGGGCTGCACACCTTCCACAGCAACCCCAAGAGAGTAGGGACTGAGCAATACGTGTGCCGCCTGGGGCCCCTCTAGAGCAGTGGTTGCCCTGGAGGCTCAGGGTGCCACCTCTAAGAGTCACTCCACCCCAGCACATCAAAGTGCAAAGCTCCCTGTTCTCGCCCCAGCTCAGACTTCCCTATCTCACATTTATCCTGATGTCAGTGTCATCCGGGGACAAGGGTGCTGTGAAAATCCTATTCCAGACCTTCTTCCAGTTGCTGAGGCCAAAATTCTCAGTCATCCTTGTCATTTCTCCTCCTGGTCACTGCCAACACATCCATTAAATCTGACCAGCTCTGCTCTGGAGCAGGTCTGAAGCGCAGTCCCTTTGCACCGCCGTGCTGCTCCTAGCACCTCTTCTTAGAGATGAGGAGATTCGCTTTCCACACCGACCGCTTGCCCAGCCCATCTTCTCCGAGTGGTGGCTGCTCCTCCCTCTCTGACTTCCTCTCCAACCGCTCCTCCCTCTGCTGGATCTGTGTTATTGGCTTCCTGTTTTTCAGAACATCAAGCCTACTCCTGACTCAGGGCTGTTGTCCTTGCTGTGGTCTCCTGGAAGACTCCCTGCCTCTGACAATAATTATTTACTTTTTCTTTGCTCAAATGTGACACTATACAAAAGGCGATTTCTTGAGTAATCTATGAAAAATGTCCACCTCTCCTGTTAGTGTTTACTTTCATCCAACTCAGTCCTCTGATGTCTGTCTGTCTGTCTGTCTCTCTGTCTCTCTCTCTCTGTCTCTCTCTCTTCTTGTTATCTCTGTTATTGGTGGTGTCTAGTTGTCCCGCCAAGTCTCATGCAGTCATGCGTAGAGATTTCTAGAGTTTGGGATTAACTCATGATCCACTGGGATTATAGTAGTCCTGGGATTATGGACGTGCATACTACCCAGCCTGGGGAATATACCCTTAATGCAATTTAAGGGAGACAGACTTCCTCTTGTAGCCACTGTTGCCACTGTTCCTCCCTTGTGCTCTCTGCTCTTTGCGGCCACCATGAACTGCCGCCCTCTGCCATGTGCTGCTCTGCCTTGGAGCCAGCTGAGTATGGACTGAAACCTCCAGCAACTGTGAGCTAAATAAACCTTCATTCCTTCATTTTAGGTGTCTGATATTTGTCTCAGCAATGAGAGAAGAGTACCTGAGACCATCTCCATATCATGAAGATTTTCCAAAGGCATGAACTTTTCCTCTTTCTGTGTCCCTACACTTCGAAGAGGGCTTGAAACATCTCTCGGGAGAGCAAAGCTAACTTTGGAATTTCCATTTCATGTCCCCATTGTGCACCTCAGTTCATCATTCAAATCTCAGCCTAGTTGCTGTTATAATGGCATACTCTCTCTTTTCCATGTTGGAGTGCAAATTTCATGAAATCAGAGATGCAGCCTGTCTCATTCACCATTGATTAGCTAGCTCTTTAACAGAGTTGGCTACACACACAGTAAGTTCCCAATAGATTGAGATGGATTATGGAAACCATTACTTGGATGATTGGTGGCAACCACATGAGTATCCAGACAGGACTCAGATAAAGACAGCAGCAGGCCAACCCCAAGGAGAGCAGGGCCAGGAAGCGTGATGGAACTGGAGATACGGATGTTTGCTCTTGTGAACGGTGCTGAGATCTGATGTGTTGGGAAAGTCTGAAAGCAAACCAAGAACAATGTATGTAGCCTGTGTTGGCAATACCGGTAATATCACCCGACATATTAAACACATGCCACATGCTCCACATGGTTTTAAGTACTTTCAAATGTCAGTCTATTTAGTTTCTACATCAGCTCCAGCCTGTGCGTACTGTTGTGATCTCCTTTCTCAAGTGGGAAACTGAGATGAAAAAGCAGGGAGGGACGAGTCCAAGTTCACACAGCTATCGAGCGGCAGGCAGCTTCGGCTTGGGCCAGGGTGGCCCGTGTGCTAAAATGGTGCAAGGAAACAGGGAGGAACATGCTTCCTGCTCCTTCACTCCATCCTAACATAGTAATCGTCAGTGAAAAAAGTGCCATTTGACAGTGAGATCACAAAATAAATTTCAGAGAAGAGGGCCATGCTCTATCCTTACTAGGTACGTGTCTGTGCCCTGGCAAGGGCTTTGCACAAGCTGGTTGGGTACCACAATGGCCCATCGATAACGTGATAACCAAGGCTTTCTATTAAGCACCTTGAATTGTTCTTGGCAGCTTCTCCTCCTGGACAATGAAATGAAACCTGCTCTGCATTGCAATACCAGCTGGCTGTCAAGGTCCAAAAAAGCAGGGACTCTAGAAACTGCCAAGTTGTCTTGCAGGTCCAGTTATACTTTGTTTATCCGGTTTTCTTAAAAGAGAAAGCAGGGTATTTCACTTAGTGTCATTTTTCTTTACACTGGTACAGTCTTCTATTTTGAATTAAGTTGGCACTAACATGGACTAAGTGGCTTCCTCCCACCAGGTGGATCAGGGTCATCCCACTTCAGTGCTAGCTGACGACGGCTTTTGCTTTGTCCACTTGTATATTTTTATGTTCTGTACTAATTCAATTCCTGACACCATATTAGATATTTCCTTTTCCCAGCAAAGCACCAAATACACCAAAGGAGTGTTTTGCTATACATGGAGCTAAAACACATATTTCTAGTGCTAAATCTGCTTATCAAAATCTTAAAGAAACATGGTTTTACTGAACTGCAGCTCCAGTTACATACGTGTGCTTTCCAGTGATTGCTTTAAGGGGGTAAACCCCTCCACATCTCCAAAGAGTGTGGTCATCTGAACGTAAGGTTCACAAAATTTCATTTTCTCAAGAGGTACTTGGTAAAATAGGCTTGGACAGCTACCTGCTTTGTACGTCCTTAAGAGATTTGGGACAGGATCCTGTACCAGCAATCTCAGTGGGCTGCTGTCTAGGGAAGACATGGGTTTTAAAACATCTTCATGTATAGGATCTAGTAAAGTTGAATTTGTTCTGTAGTTTCACATTTAAGTTAGTAGTTTTCACTCAGCAGTCAGTTTTTTTAACTGCATCATTGGCTGATTATTTTTAAAAGTTTCATTGTGTGTGTGTGTGTGTGTGTGTGTGCGCGCGCGCGTGCGCGCAGGCATGTGCGTGTGTGCTGGTGCGTGGGGGAGAAACCTCCAGCAATCTTAGCAATAAGCTGTTAAAATGGAAAGCAGAATTCCGCCTCCACATTTTTTTCACTTCTGCCTCATTTTGTGATTTTCTGGTAGTATTCAGGAGGGTGGAAGGGCGGCTACCCAAGGAGCTCCCTCTCCTGAACACGACGACACAATGTCCTTGCGATGGATGCAGCACATACCGAAAGGTTCCTGCTGTGGCCTGCTAAGCTCAGCTCCCTGTTCCCTGGGGCCTGGCGAGAAGCCCGTGTATCCTCTTGGGCATTCTGGGTGTCACTGACATTTCTTTTGACTGCACCTCAGGCTGTTGTCGTGTTGAGGGCTTTTAACAGGAGGGCTAACTGCCCAAATGTCAGAAAGCTTCAACATCCATACATTTTTAACAGCAAATAAATTCATGTTTTTATACTTTCAGGGTGTCTGAGAACAAGTGACACATTGATGGATTTTGTGTGGGGATGTAAATTTGGGGAAGGATTTGAAGGAAGTTTATAACCCTTTCTGCTGAGCCAGTATTTGAGCATTAGTGATTATACCCTGCCTGGAGATTGTGGTGCTAAAGGGTGGACAGAGCTCACATAACAGCCTCAATGATGGCTTTTCTTTTCTTTCTTTTTTGTATTTTTATGGAAGGGTCTATAGGATGTCCAGGGTCTCACTACTAGATCAGACTTGTAGTCATTGGCCTGTTTACAACCCCCCAAGAGCTGGGATTACAGGCGCACGCCACCATGATCAGTCTCAATTGCCATCTCAGCAAGCCCTGGGGGCGGGGCTGGCACGGCAAGCCTGGGGATGGAACTCCAGGCCCTTGTGCCTGCTTGCAGGCGCTTTAATCCACTGAGCTATTTGGCTGGCCCTTTGAGGATTGTATTTCCGTTTACCTTATATTCGATCTTGTGGTGAACCACAGCTTTAATCCATTAAGCACAGAGGCCAGCATGAGAACTGCAAGGTCTGCCTGAGCTCAACCATTCTGGCTCCAAACTCCTTTCTGGACATCAAAAATAGAACTCATCTGCTGGGCTGCTCCTGTGGATGGCCCTTTTGTCTTCACTTGAAAAACAGAGATAATGATAGGCCCTTCCTTAGAACATTGATGTGGGAACTCAAGAAACTTGTACATAGAATGCTTAGATCAGGGCCTGGCATGTACCGCGTCCACTGATGTATTCACGCCTCTTAATTATGAGGCCACCAAGTTGGGTTAGATTAAATGACCAGCCTACGTCATCTGACAGGGACAATGAGACCCGCTGTACTTCCCAAGATCAAATCTTGGCTCCTTTTCTTACTGGAGAGGGGAAGCGTTGGGTTTAGATGCTTCAGGTTGACTTTTAGCTGAAGTGGAGGAAGTTTTGAAGATGAGCCTTTTTTTTTTTTTTTTTAAAGCAACATTTAGAAGGATTCCTTTCCCATTCCATATAAGCACTCTCAGACTTGTGCTCTGTATTCATGATGTTCTGTACCACTGGAGCTTGTGTTGCTCCCTCCAGCTAACTAAGCACATTTCAGCTTCTGCCTAAACAGTGCAGCCCAAAACTTGCTCTCCTGCACTGATTTATTATCATGTTAATCATGGCTGTGGCTCTTCTGCTCTCAGAATATATCTTCTGTTCTCTATGGCAGGGACTTGGAAAGTCTTTGAGGTAGGCAGTATTCATCACATTTCATAAGAACACAGAAGAGATGCTGTAAGCTGCATTGTCTCCCACGAAAATGTTCATATACTGGGAGCTCTTCCCCACCATGTGGCGGTATTTGAAGAGGGCATCTTGGAGGTCATTAGATTTAGATGAAGTTGTGAGACCGGGCTCTTCTAATGGAATGATGTTACATAAAATGATGCCAGAATGCTTGGTCCCCATTTCTCTGTCCATTGCATGAGGCTGCAGCGTGAACGTGGCCACTTGCCAGCCCGGAGGAGAGCCCTCACTGGGACATAGCACCGACTGGCACCTTGACGTTGTACTGCCCAGCCTCCAGAACAAACTCCTGCTGCCAAAGTGACTTGGAGTATGTTACTTGATGAGAATGCTGGTTGGCTAATACAGAAGTAATTTGGCTAAAAGTAAATAGCTATCATGTGAGGAAAGCAGGACCGAAGTAAGGACAGTCCTCAGCCACATGGTCAGATGGCCACACAAATTGCTGCCCTCCTCTGACCAAGGCTGTGGCCTCCCTCTTTACCCTCCAGTCTGGCTTTCAGCACCCTCTAGGACATGTGCTGTCACTTTTTGTGAATGCCTGAACTGTCCCCCCAAAGCTTCGTGTGTTTGGATAGCAGGGGTGCCATGTGCATGGTGCAGGGAAGACCTTAGGTTGTTTCAGATCCACGAATGTGGCGCTTCTGCCAAGGAATGCCACAGATAGTGAGCGTAGCCAGGCCATGAGAGAGGCCACATGGATCTAAGTGGCAAGGCCATAGGACAGTGCTGCCCAAGTGCTTTGGAGTTTATATTTTGCCTCAACATGTGTGGATACTAGACATAGAGCTGCAGATCTAATGGTTGTACTGCTGGGTCTTGCTATGGTACTATTCTTTTCTGTTCTCTATTTCTCCCTCATAGAATGGGTATATGTAACCTATGCCATTACGTATTGGAAGTATTTCACTTTATTACTTTTTTACAGCGGCTCATAGCTAGAGTTTGCCTTGAGTCTCCAAGAACACTTTGCATGTAAACTTCAGGAATACCAAACTCTTAAGACTTTTGTAAGTCGTAGAGACGGAGTAACTGCATTTTGCATAATAAGTTGGACGTAAGTCCTTTGAAAGCCAGGGTGGGATGTTATGACTTGGGTCTAAATTATATCTCCCAAATCTCATGTTTGGGAGTTGATTGGATCACGGGGTGCTATGCTCATCAACGGATTCACCGGCAGGTGAGTTCAGCAGCTGAAGGTGCTGTTCAGGGATTGTGCTTTGGTAGGGTGGGTCACCAGAGGTGTGGCCTGGAAGGCGATATTCCTGTCCCCTCTTTTCCTTTTTCTCTCTGCCTCCTGGTCATCATAAAGTGATCAGGCTTCCTCTGCTCAAAACCTCTATCCTGCCATGTAGTAAGTGGTTTGTCATGTATTGAACCTGATGAAACCAAGAGTTAAACTTGTCCTTTAAGTTGTGAGTACTGAGATTTTCTCCCAGTGAAAGGAGAGTTGACTGATGCACTTTCTTTCTTGGAATTTACTTTCCTTGTGGGACAAGGGATTGAATCCAGGCCCTTTCTATTGAACTGCATCTCCAGAAGTTATTTATGTATTTATTTACTTATTAACAATTCTCTGTACTGAACTTATTCATTTACTTATTGACAATACTCTATTGAACCTAGAGCTTTTACCCCTGAATGCACCCACAGCCCTTTTGGAAATTTTGAAACAGAGCTTGCTAATCTTCAAAGTTGCTTATGTTGAACTTAAACTTGTGATCCTCTAGCCTCAGCTTCCCAGAGGGCTGGGAATACAGACATTAGCCACCATGCCTCGCTTCTAATTTACTCTGGATTTTCTCTTTCTTTCCTTAGCCATATATTTTGTTATATTGCCCATCTCCAACTGTATTTCTGTCTGTTTTGTCCTCCAACATACTTTTAGTTGCCAAAAGAAATGTATTTTGTTCACGTGCTATTTTGGGTGACCCTATTGTAACGGTTGAGAATGCAGAGACCATTGGAAGAGCTATTCTGACTTGGATTTATCCACATGACACTATTTTCTACTGATGCTCTTCCATCTCTGTTTCTTCTTCATCCTGCATAAGTACTGTGTCCTAGAATTTACTCCTCAGTCTTACGTCTTCTATGCCTCAGTTCTGGATACTGCATCTCCCACACCGTCACAGCTCTGGGATCTGCATACATGTTCTAAAAGAGTGTGCAGAGCATGGCTCGTCACTCCCTTTCACGTAAGCATTTTCCTGGTGACTGTTGTTCACCTGTCAAGTACTCAGAGAGGTAATCCTTGTCTTCATAATCAAACATGATGTCCTCATATTCCCGTCCACTTTCTAATCTTGCCATTTTCTTCATTGTCTTTGTTTTGGAACATTTATTTATTCGTTTTCTTTTTTTTTTTTTTTTCAAAGGAAGAGAGGATCAAGGAGCTATTAAATTAAACCCATAGAATGCTTTATGGTAATTTTACCAGATTTGGGATCTGCCTGGGCTGGGCTGGTGGCCTGTGTTGCTTCAATATAATGTTGTGGAGAGTATCTCAGCTCTTGGCTCCTTCTAGAGATCTGTGTGAAGAGGTCCACAGAGGGGAGCTGAGCGAGAAGACCACAGGCCCAGCGAGCCCAGTTGGAGAGACCCAAGAAGACAGCTCGCTGGGCTCCAAGGGCCACAGGGCAGCCTGGTTTCTCTTGTTCTCCTCCAATTTGGGGCAATGATTGGGGGCCACTTCTTCCAATGTTGATAGTACATCCAATTAGTAACATTCCACTTCTCCTTCAGAAGTTCTTTGCTTTCCTATAATTAGTGAGTGTTTGTGTACAGTAGTTGCCATTTGTTTGGGGAAATTGGTATAAGTGTATCATTTCTTGAATTTCAGTCCTTTTGCCTTCCGATGCCTCTTGACTCATCCACTGATTCCCTTCTCCTCCGAGAAGGAGAGAGGCAGTTTCTGAACTTTTACAGACTTAGCTGAAATGAACATGGCATCTGTCCCTGACAAGGAAAGGCAACACCTCAATACACATTTATATAACTGAAGTTGAATTGGGTCATAAGGGCTCTAAAGGGTTAGCCTGGGGCTCTCTTCCCCTAGGTGCACATATATTGACCCTTGACTTAGGGTGCAGTTAGTGCACCTGGAAGGTGCTTGTGCCCCTCTCAAGAAACTGAGACAACAAAACGGGCCGGGGAGATGGCTCAGTGGAATAAGCACTTCCTTGGCAAGTGCAAGGGCCTGAGTTCAATCCCTGGTTCAAAAAAAAAAAAAAAAAAAGTAAAAAGAAAAGAAAGAAAGAAACTGGGACGGCGAGCTCAGGAAGCTGAGACCGCTGTCTGTCAGGCCCAGCTGCCGTGCTTCAGGCTCCAGCTCATGTGTCACTTGATATTTGCTGTATTAGGGTCTGGATTTGGATACAGAATGTCTCCTAATGGCTCATGTGCCTAACACTTGGTTGCTAATGCAGCAGAGATGGGGGTTGGGAAGGCAATTGAGCCATCACAGATCTACTTTAATCAATGAATTAATCCATTGATGACTTCATAATTTTTTGGGCTATTCGGTGGCGACCCAAGTTTAATAGGTGGGGCCTAGTTGAACGGAGTGGGCCTTTGCAAGATGCCTTGGCAGGATGTGTCTTGTTGCCCCTTCCCCTTTGCTTCTGGCCACCTGAAGTGAGAAGCTTTCCTTTGCCAGACCTGAGGTAAACAGATTGTTAAAATGTATTTGTTCACCACAGACTCAGAACTGGTGCAAACCCAGGTCCACACCACCTACGGGCCTTTGAATCTGTGAGCCAAAGTGAGCCTTTTGTCCTTAGAAGTTGATATCCTCAGGCATTTTGCCACAGTAATGGAAAGCTGACTAACACAGAATCCAAGCACACTGTCTGAGTTTGAAGTTCAACTTCATCACTTGCTTGCTTTATGAATCTGTGCCTCAGTTTCCATGTTTATAAAAAGGAAAGGAAAAACATATGCATATCCTTCACTATTACTTAATGAATGTCTTCTCTGCTTCGGGAGCCAGTCTAGGTGATGGGAACTCAGAAGGCCATGGACAGAAAGTTGTGGATCACAGGAAAGTTGTATTCTAGAGGGGACAGTTGAGCAATGAGCAAGGTAAGTAAGCAAACACTACAGTTTGCCAGTAATAAGCACATAAAGAAAAACAGAGATGAAAATGGGCTAAATCAGGGTGGCCCCGGCAAGGTTTCACAGGGAAGCTTCCCTATAATGAAGAACTTTGATCACAGGCCTGAAGGTGGGCAAGGTACTGCGTGAGTGGAGACCTGGGCCAACTCTCCAGGCAGAGGAGCGGGACGTGCAGAGGTCCCTGCTCCAGGCTCCTCTGGTGCTTTCTTTTTCCCCTCACAGTCTTGCCACCTCAGGTTCAGGCTGTAATTTGGCCACCATCAGACAGCAAGATCTGACACTTCTGTATCTTCACCTATAGCTCTCCTTCAGCTTGAACTCTTCATGTCCATTTATTTTTCTAGAAAATATCTCCGTACTTTTAGACAGGACGATAATTGTACCAACTTCACAAGCCATGCAATGTCTTCAGCTGAACACCTGCCATCCCACCCTGCAGACTGGGGCTTGCCAGCCCCCCTAATTTCATGAGTGAATTCCTTGTAGCAAATCTCTACACACACACACGTGTACACATACTATTCACTCTTTTTCTCTGGAGAACTCTGGCTAACACAGCACAACACAACAAAACAGTGACTGACACAGAGTAAGAAAAGCACCTGTTCCTATTATTATCAAAATGTTAATATCAATCACATTCATTTCATTAATATGGCTTCAGAGCCAATCATAACCTGCTAGCCCAGTCATAGTCCTCCTTTAGGTCCTGGCTTCCTTCAGCCCATGCTACAGATGCCGCCTTGGTAAAAATTCCTGCGCTTTCTCTCACACTTCGCTTATCACAGTGAGTTGAAGCTTCTTGATTATTTGCCTACATTCCAGTCTCCTTAAGACTCATTATTGTGTTTGGTTCACTGATATATCCTGGCCCTGGCTTTCTGGCTTGTAGTGACTCAATAAATATTTACTGAGTAAACAAACTAATTAGGTAAATTGTATTCTATTTATAGTTATTGAAAAACCTCCCATATGCTAAGCTTTTCTGAAATTATTGGATTTACTACGGATCATCAGGGCTATGTGAAATTTGAGCTGTGCAGTGTGGATCCTCAGGCTGAGCTTTAGGATGCCCGCAGCAATGGAGATGGAAACCAAGAACTCTGAATCACAGGGATCATTCCCTGTGTGCTGACCTAGTGTTTAGAACAGGAGCAACGAGCCGGTCTCAGAGCTCTGCTCAGAGCCCTGCAGTTGACCAGGTAGACAGCCAATTTTATACCGGTTTGAAAAGTTATTTGAGATACAATTTGATCAAATGTGCTAACTTGTCTCTATTCAAGAAATCCTGTTTATGGGCCAAGTATTTTGTCTATGGAGTTCCCCTAGTACATTTTGTGCCAACAAGCCTGCAATTATTGATGTCTCCTAAACTGTGAGCACTTCATGGACAGAAATTAAATGGAGGTCATGTTTGTATTGTGCCATATAATAATGCTTAAATGAAAGCCCTCGCACAGAGCAGCCTTTTGAATGACCATGTAGCAACCTATGTGCCCACGTGCATAGTTTCTCTCCATCTCAACCACTCTTCATCATGTTGTTTCTTTTTTTAAAATTTTAATCTATTTTCTTTTTTACTTATTTATTTTTCTTTTTTCTCATTAACTTTACTGAAATCAAAAGTAATTAAATAGCAAATTAAAAATTGTAAAAGATACTGAAATGTGAAAGATATAAGATGTAGACAGAGTGAATTTTAGAAAAAATAATTCTGAAATGAATATATAACATGAGATTAATAATAGATTACACTTTGTAAAAATTATTTACCAATTTAAATGAATGTGACAATAAAAATTGTTTAAAATAAACATGAAGAAGAGTTTGCAGATGAGTCATATAATACTTCTCTTTGTGCTGAAATAAAAACTTATATTCATATAGTTAGAATTCTCAAAGTAGAAGGGGGTAGGCAATAAATATTTAAAATTTCTGAATTCAGTTAAAATTATAGCACCACATTTCCAAGAAGAATGAACCTTTTGCACAAGAAATATGAATAAAATCCTACCAAGATACATAAAACTGAAATTGTCCAAAGCTAATTGTAAAAAAAAAAATCATTGAAGCACGCACATTAAAAAAAATAGCTATGGAAGGACAAAATTAAATAGCATCTTATTATACACCAGAAAAAAAAGAGCAAGTGCGTAAGAAGCTAGACTTATTTATTCAAGGGACTGAAAAAAATATATGTGTCCTCAGTGAGTTTTATACTTAGCAAACATACCTTCGAGAACTAAAAGTAAAATATTTTCCTGTTATACGAACTCAAAATACTCTAAGACCTCCAGACATAACATATAGAAAATAACAAAGACCATAATCCAGAAGGCAAGAGTAGTAGCTGTATGTCCTGGATAAAGAATAAAGAGCTCTCAAAATGGTAGTTATGCAGGACTATATAAAATATAAT
>NDGM011144859.1:0-14191 GCA_002564305.1 Octomys mimax | reverse complement strand
ATGAAAAAAATTTTCAGAAAATATTACCCATCGGTTTAAAATATTATAAGTATATTGAGAACTAATAAAGCGTAGTTGTATTCAGGTTTGTAAACTTTCCATCTGTTTGCAGTTTTGTGAACTATTATGCATGTAAGTATTATATCTATATTGATTTACAAATAAAAATTTTCTAACTTGTGTATAATTCATGCACTTCCTCTAGTGAACACTGAATGACAAGCTTGAGGCTATCATTGTTCGATGCTATGCATCTTTAACCTCAAAGCACAATCTGGGGACCCTGGGAGCCCTGCTGATAGCTTCAAGAGGCCTATGAGTTTAAAATTATTTTTATAACCATAGAGTGACACTGCGATTCTATTTCTCTGTGTTGCCTTCTGAGCTGATGGTACGTATTCCAGGACATGTGAAATTTCTGTGCTCTGGAATGAATCACAGTAATGGCATCAATTTGTCCTGTAGACACAGTGTCCTTCATTACCACACAGCTACAAAGCTAGCCAGTTTCACTTAGTGATTCCCTTGATGAAATAGCAAAAGGTATTGATTGCATTAAATCTTTGTATAGGAAAATGTCTGACTTTTTCAACACTTTGGGATGATATTGGAGAATGCATGGAATAGTGCTGTTGGGTGCAGATAATCAAAGAATTGTGCAAGTGAAGATGTCAGTGCGATCACTCAGCTCACGAGAAGGATGAGGTGCATTTGCTGTGAAGCACCACTTTTCCTTGAGTGAGTCACGAGCTGACACACTAACATTGTTTAAATGTGTGTGTCTCTATGAACACACATGCTTTCTCCAAACTGGATAAAGCTAGCCCGTCCTTTAAAGAAAACAGTTGACAGCATTCTTATGCTGACCATTATGAGTTCTTCAGCTTCCAGTATCTGATGAGATTAATGGCAAATAAAATTTAGATTAGCGAAGGTTTTCAAGGAGTTCGGCCATTAATATTATACATTAATATTCTATAATAAAATCCATTTGTCTCAATAAACTTTCCACAGGACCAATATATAGTTTTGTGAAATCATAAATGGTTGAATATTCATTCAAATTTTAAAGTAAATCAAGGGACATTGATGTGACTGATTTCTAAATATTGACTGATATATTTGTAGAGTTCATTATGCATCTAAATTTTAAGAAAATACCACTTCTCAAATTTGAGTGAAATATCAAAGGAAAACATGAATTCTCTGAAAACACTATTAAAGTACATCTGCTCTTTACAATTAAAAATCTGTGTGAGATTGTAATTTCATTTTTTTAACCCAAACAAGGACTCTTACTAGGCTGGATATAGTAGACACTATATCCTCCATTAACAAAGACAGACATTTATAAAAGGATTTGGAAGACATCTAAAATCATGTCCTTGTTCTTACCAACTTTTTTTTTAAGTATTTGATTTCAGAAAGTCCAGCTAATCTTCACAAAAGCATATTATATTTGTTCCTATATAGTGAATTTAATGTTATTTCCAAATTATTACATTTGATTTTAATAAATAAAGTAAATAAAACCAACATAAACAAAATTCCTTAGAAATGCTCACTGAGGGCTGGGGATAAGGCGCACCAGCATAAGTACCTACTTGGCAAGCATAAAGTCCTGTGTTTGATTTGTGGTGCTGAAAAAAGAAAAAAAGAAAAAAGAAAAAGGGATACTCAGTCATTTATAATAGTGTAAAAGACCCTACCAATCTTAATGATTCTTTTGTGAAAAGTTGTCTTTCCAGGCGTGTACTCCAGTGAATACATAAGCACTGCCCCACTGATTTTGACGTAACTTCACAGAAGGAGGCACTAGTTTGGTTTTTGCCTATTAACTAGAAATCATTAAAACTGTGGGGTAGGAGTTAGTTCAGCCACATAAGCACCTGCCTGGCAAGTACAAGGTCCTGAGTTCTATCCCCTACACCAAAAGGAAAAAAAAATCTGTGGCATTATATACCAAATTTTGCTCTGCTACACCAAGAAGGAAAGGAGTAGGGGCAGGACATAAAGCTCTTTCTTGTCGACTGGTCCACTTTGTGCTGGATCTTCTGTATCTCAATTGGACCCATGAGGAAAGCTTTCATGGCTATGTAGACTGGAGCACAGGCAGAAAAAAGTGTTTCTTAAAAGAGAAATTCTGGTTGATTTGAGAAAGAAATGTACACTGTGGACTAATTCTTCAGTGGGGATTTAGGGGAAATTATTATTGTGCCTTATAAAATTCTCAGTACTCTAGAAATTCTATTAAATTATAGAAGCTACTCTTGAATGTCTAAGGGACACTTCCCTTATTTCTTTGATTGAGAAAAGTCATGGTACTTTTATTAGCCCCTGATTAGGGTTTCTGAGAAGTCCAGCTACTGAGTTGATGAAATTCCTTTCCTGTACTTTCTGTAGAAGTATCCAGGAGCCACTGATGCATGCTCCTGCGATGTCCACACTTAGTTTTCTGGGAGGAAGGCAGATTTTCCACTAGCAATCTGGCCTTTATATTTCCTAGATGATGCAAGAGAGAATTGTCTACTATTTAAAGTTCTTTTCTTCCTCTGATCTAGCTGATATTTAGACCTGAAGTGTCCATATAATTATTTGGACATTTGAATAAGTAGTTATTAAAAGTATCCAACTCTCGATTATTTTGGATGATGTGGAGGAATAGGCCTGGTACCTGGTTTAGGACTAGAGCTTAAAAACTGTTTACCAATTGTGGAATAATCCCAGGAACTAGAGTTCCAAGTCAGACCTACTGTGTGCATGTTAAACTGCTTGTTAACTGCCTTGTGATGTCATCTCTTTCCTGATTATGTGGTATTATTTGACTTTTCCTGCATGTTTCTTTCTGTCTCTCTCTCTCTCTTTTTTTTGGTGGAACCTGGGATTAAATTCAGGCCCTTGTGCTTGCTATACAAGCACTTATTCTCCTATATTTCTCTTTCAAGTTAGATTTTATCCTTTTTGAAGGTATTCATCTTTCTAAAATTTCTTATATATGTAGTTCAAGATTAATACTTGTTGACTATCATGTGACTGACAGTTTTCATGAAATTTTAAAGAGTACACACCACACTTTTTGGGATTATGTGAGAAATCAGAAAAGAAAATACTCGTAAAATTGGATTGTACTCTTTAGAAGAGCGTGCACTGTCATTTGGAGGTGGAAATGGCCAAATAAATTTAGCAAGCTTAAGAGTCTACATTATAGGTGAATGTCTTGGTTATAATTCTTTTATTGCAAAGACAAAACACCCAACACCCAGAATTAAGAAAGAAAAGGTTTGTTTGGCTCACAATAAATGGAGGTTTGTGGAGGTTTCAGTCCATACTCAGCTGGTTCCCAGGCAGAGCAGCACATGGAAGAGAGCTGCAGTTCACGGTGACAGAAAACAGCAAAAGCAGCAAGAGCAAAAAAAAAAAAGGAGCCACAACAGCAAACAGACCTCTCTTTCCCTCCCTTATATTATAGGCAAGCTGACTGCCCCAGGCTGGGTGTGTTACTCACATCCGCAATCCCAGCTTTTGGAACATGAGTCAATCACAAACTCTAGAAGCCTACCCTGTGACCACATGAAGCTTTAGGGAGGATCTAGACCCAAAGCATAACAGTGTGAAAATTAGACAATAATTTGTGCATTTATCATAATCAATTTATTAAAAATACTAATTTTCATACTAGACAATAATCATTTCAAGACATAATGTAAACATGTAAAACAAGTGGACTAACTGTACTTCATGATAGGTACATATGCATTTTATATGTTACAATTGTCATAAACTATAGTCCCTGGAATAATTTGGTGACTATAAGCTATTTATTCTCTTAAAAAGAAACAGCAGTACTGATACATTTTTTTCTCCTGAGAAAGGTTCATATGTCTTATTTCTAAAGCTTTTGTGAAAGGATCATGCAAACGTAGTTTAAGACTTGGTATTTTATATATGTCACATTCGAACTACAAAGGACAGTAGGTTTGGAAAATACCATCTTGGATGATTTATAAGGGTAAAGAAACACGCAAAGAATACCATTGCTCCTAAGAGTAAGAAATCTGTCCCTGTTCCCTGTACATTTATCCAGCATGTAAGGGAGCATCAGATTCATCATACTCTTAGACCTGAAATCCTATCCTGCTCTCTCTAAATAGCAGTACTCAATCTTTATACTCCAGCCATTCATAATGTTGAAGCAATTTCATACTTCAAAGGCATAATAGCAGAGGAACTTCTCTTACAATTTGCCGATACAGATACAGTATTAATGTGGGCTTTTAAAGAAATAGCCAAGAGATTATATCTTTCGTCTAAAAGTTAAGAAGGAAAAAGGATTTTTTGTGTTGTTGTTTTCTGGAGTTTTATTTTGTTCAGTTTTTTTTGCAGTCACGAAAGCCAGAACGGTATATTAATTTTTAACATGGCATGTTTCAACGTCAGCTTTCTGGAACAGAAATTATCTCACTGAGTAATATTACTCAGGCCTAGAAATTGGCTGCATGTTTTCTTCCACGAAAGTAATCTAGGATGCTGTAAGTGAATGGAAGGGGATGTTTTTGTTTGTCATCTGCTCCACAAACAAAACATGCAGAAAGAGTTATCATCAAAGCTCCATGCTGAAGTGTGAGGGATAGGGGAGCAAGAGAAAACAAAACTAAAAGCAAATACCTGGTGGTCACAGACCAATACAGTGTAGTGAGAACCTCCAGGGTGCACTGAGACCCTGGCTAGAGCTCTTTAGGTGCCACAGGACAGACTATCAGGGACTTTAAACCAGAATGAACTGTCTTTGCATATGCAGGAACTTTAAGAGACAAAGAGGCTTGTGGGGATGGGAAGCTGGGTTCCTTGAGCCTATGACCACAGTGCCAGGCAGTTTAAATCTGACTCGAGTTTATTTTTCTGTGAGATGATAGCATAGGTGGACATCGCTTGGGCTCCTCTCACCTCCAAGGCCCAGCATCACCCATGGCAGAGAAACAGGAAAGGGAGACCTGCATCCAGCCTGGGGTGTGGGGTTGGGCCTGTGGAGGGCGGAGTGACCCAGCACCCTGTTCCACAGGGGAGCAGCCAGTGGCAGCCAGAGGCTCGCTACAGTCAGCTGCTCTCCTCTCAAGTCGCCATCCTAGGCGCACCTTTATAACCCAACACTTTGCAGGCTGGGCAAGGGGGATTCCTGTCTCAAAACAAAGAATTTAAAAATGGCTGGGGATGGTGCTCAGCGAGAAGACTTGCGATTCCATTCACACTAAGGCAAAAACAACGGCAAAAAAATTCATTACCTGAACTCATTGAGAGAAACTGCTGTAATAGGGACAACACTGAGGGCTTAGAATGACTTCAGTTCCCTGTTATGACATGGATTGCTTGTTTTCTGCTTTCCTTCAGGGATGGTAGAATGCAACTAGACCCCTTCCTATCATCATCTTCTCTACTGCTAATGTAACAACAAAACCCTCAATACACAGATTACACTGTTGTTAGGATTAAATTAGAAAATCAATGTAAAAGCACTTTATGTATTTTTAAATGCATTATAAATAACAAAGTTTATTCTTCAAGGACGGAAAAAAGACAATGGAGTCTGCTACAGGATTATTAATCAAATACTGTGCTTTCTTAAGAAGAATAATAGTTTAAATCACTTATTTAGCTCAGTTTAACAAACCAAGAATTCTTCACGTGTGTTTGTCAAATGGATGCTTTACTGGTTGGTGTCTTATAAGAAAAACAGAGATACACGGTGACATAGAGAAACTGTAGGAGTCAATAACGTATGTAGCCCCTTAAGACATTCCAGCTCAACACCACTAGCAAAGAATTAAAATGCCCTCCTTCTTTATTCATTAATTTTAAAGGTAAGCATAGACTAGCAAAGAATAACACATAGCCAATTTCTAAAAGAAACAGGAAAACATTTGGCACACAGTACTCAGTAATTAGCTCTGTATAAAGTATGTAAATTAGGCCATTGTAATGCATAGTACAGAAGATGACATCCTGGATTTCCCATCAAATCATCGCCATTAGCCTTCGAGACATGAGACAGTTACAGCATCACTGCAGAGAGATAAATTCATTCACTGGAAATGGGACTGGCACAAAAGAAAATGTCAGGTGAGAAATGATTGCCCTTTCCCTGATGGCTTCCTGCATCAAAGTACAAAGTGTTTTCAGTGCAGGCGAAGAAGCTCAGCTCCAATGTGAAATGCTTGACTGGTTCTCATGGAAGCGGCATTTTTATTTTGCAGCAGCAGCAAATGAGATGAAATTCTGCCTGGTGAGTATAAGGGAGAAAGATAAGCCCTTCCATCAGGAGTTTTGCTAACCTTGCTACATTGAGTGTCAGAAAGAAAGTCGATGCTTTCAGCCTACTAAATTTTGGAGCCAAGAAAGTGAGAGGGAAGGAAAAAACATTAAAGAAAAACTAGCTGCATTCTGTCTTAGTAACCTTGTTTGCTTCTCAGGTACTAAAAAGCTGTAATAGGATTAACTGTGAAAATTGTAATAGTGTTATTAAGACACGAAGTTTATGCTGTCTCGTATATACACAAATGCATTTGTCTTGTAATTGGGGATTGGAATTGCAAGATAATCAAAGGTTTTTAAAAGCAACAATAATAGAATTGATAATTTTTTCTAGTATTATCATTTTTTCTCCAATAAACTACATTTTAATGAGGGCACTTCTACTTGTTTCATCACAAGGTTATTTTAAGGCATTCTACACTGATTAGGAAAATGAAAAGAGCTAACCAGAGTTTGAGTGTAGGACAAATAGAAGTTCTCAAATCCTTGCATCCATATTTCTCTAAGTATATAATGTCAACTAACTCCTCTGAGCTTGTTTTCTCATACACACAGGACATATTAATGATTATCAATCTTAATACTTAGTTATAAGAACTAGACTTCGTGGGAATGAAGAGGAAATCAGTCCAATCCTATAATGCTATGGAACCTCCTATATACTGCACACTCAGGGAATACTCATACTTGATTGTATCACCATTATTATTACTTTTCACAGACTAGGAAACTGAGGTGCATAGTGGATGAATTAATTATAGGTAACATAGGAAGTAAGGGTCCGAGCTCATCTTTTCATATTCTAGTTAGAAAATCTGTGCTCCCTACCAATACTCTAAATAGTGCTATAGTTTCATTGAAATAATATTTAGTAGTTACACAAATATGGAGGGGCAGGTTTGGTAAATCAGACTCAAGGCTCGGTAGCCAGATGTATGTTCCTGTACAGTTGAGGACATCACTATTGTGACCACCATTCTAGCTCATCAACTGGTAAGTTCGTGCCATTGCCATTTAGCACCAGGCACTTGACTTTTCTGGAACTTCCACCTCTTGACCATCACACCCAGTGTTATGCTCCCACCTGAGGGAAAGCAGGGCAGACTTTCCCCTCCTGAGTCAGCCTACGGGTGCTGGAAAGACAGCTTCCGGTTTGTTCAGCTCCTTTAGAGGAAGAACACTGTTTTGTCCCTATCAGAACTCCCAGAATGAAGGAGTCTTCAAAGAGGAAATTCTGTTTTGGTGAAAAAGAAGACAAATGGCAAAAGCCAATGACCAGCAACAATGGGGAGAATATACAAGGATTAATGATTAACTGTGATCATCCTGGTATCAACTTACTTGAGTCCAAACTATAGTTTTTTACTTACTAGTTAAGCAACACTAGACAAGTCACTTCACTGAGCTATTGGACTCATTGTAAGATTTTGTGAAGATTAAACAGCATACTCTTTATATCTAACTTTATTCAAAGCATCCCAGATGTATATATAAAGTCCATGGATCTGTAAGGTGTGACTAAAAAACATAGTGTATTTTTAGATTAAAATTATTATGTGAAAGACATACTGCCATTAGTTCCCCTTAAAACTCCCCATTTTTCCCTTTGAACATTCATCTCACCCCGCTTTCTAGTTCCTGAAGTGGTTCTGGAAGTCTTCTTCGGTGTCCAGCTGTGCTGTGTGGCTGCCATGAGGTCCTGAATCCATTCAGACATTTACCGTTTTTCTCACTTTGGCTCTGAGGAGAGTCAGAAGTCGCACGGAGCCTAATGGAGCATACGGGCAGCGCAGGGCACACCCTGACGCCTGCATAAGCTGGCCGTTCTGCTGGACGGCACCTGGCAGAGGATTTAAGTGTTCTTCATCACTCCTCCTCCAGATATTCACAAACGAGGACTTCCAGCACTGCCTCAGAGACTGGCAAGAGTACGAGGGTCTGTTTGAATGAGGGGGTGTATTTTGAGGGGATTAAAGGTATTGTACATTTTAATATAATAGATTTTAAAACTGTAAATACTACCATATTCTTCTACCTGCCTATATATCTATCTGTTGTTAAAATCATCAGTCAGTTAAAAATATCACAGTACTGGATGAATAACATATGCTACATTCATACAGGGCAATAGTGTCTAGCCTTTAAAGAAGAAAACTCTGCTACATTTGACCACATGGATGAACCTAGAGGACATAATGCCAAGTACAATCAGCCAGTCATATTTTCTCTGTATATGAGGAATCTAAAGCAATCTAATTTTAGAATCAGACCGTGGAATGGGGTGGGTGAGAGGCCAGGGACTGAGGGGGAAGGGAGATGGAGTTACTAAGCACAAGGGCCATACCTTTCAGGGGCATCTTGAAATCAACGGCAATGTCCTATGCACTTGAAAATTTGTTAAGATTGTTGATCTCATAATGTTTTGCCAAATAAAATAAAAGAATAATCTGATTTTTAAAAACTGTTTGACAATTACTCTGATTGAGGTAAGTGCAAAATTTGAATCAGTGATTTTCAAACTTTTGGGAAAATTCCTTTGAAAAATCAAATGTAGTTTCAAATAAATATTTTAAATATCGATTAACATTCAGAATTTAAGTGAATGAGATATCATTGTATAATAGTTTCATTTAGATCTTTTTTTTTTTTTTGAGGTACGAGGGGTTAAACTCAGGACCCTGTGCTTGCCAGGCAAGCGCTTATTCTACTGAGCTATCTCCTCGGCTTCTCATAGATTTTTGAATTTACTATTGAATCTTTACTCCAGAACTTTCCCAAACCATCAAGCCTAATAAAAGCCAACAACACACAGAACTGGGCATGGTGGCATATGCCTATAACACTAGCACTCTGGAGGTTGATGTAGGAAGACCACAAATTCAAGGCCAGCCTGAACTGCATAGTGAAGCCCTTTTACAAAAAAGCTCCAAATAAAACCAAACAAACAAAACAAAAACAACAACCACAACAATAACAATAACACATATTAGTATCTTGGAACTAACAGAAATCAAAGCATAATCCAGAAATTCAAATTGTGTTGTTCTTTTTTAAAGGAAAAGGAAACAGGAAGTCTAAGCCTGATATGCATGTATTGTTATACAAATCTAAGGAAATTAACTTAGAAGCAACACCTACCTCAAAGAGAGACTGCTCATCAGAGGTTCCTGGGTTTGGCCTTGGCTTTGCCTGTCCTCATGTTTGCCTCAGTGACGAAGGTTGATAGGCAGATAGAGCTGTTACGAAGCACGGGCCTGCTACAATGATGAAGTGATACAGAACATGACCCTTCCACTTAAAACATAAAAAGATGAAATTAAACAGGAATAACTAAGAGGTCATAGATTTAAGAAGAAAACCTGAATGACACAAGTAAATACTGTGTAAGTTACAATGCAATCCTTTTGGGTGTGATGCCGATGAATCACACAACAACACAGAGAAGACAAAAGTCCAGTTTTTGACCTGGTATCCATAGCAACACTAAAGCTGACCCACAGGCAAAATAGCTTCACACAATCAAAACATTAAGGCACAGATGCTAATCATAATGAAAATAAACATATCCCGCTGCAGCAAAGAAGAGAAAAATCAAGTAATTTGGTGCATCAAAGTGTTCTCACATGTTCTCCACTTGCTTCTGTTATTATTCGAGTTTTTATTGAATAGGGTGTGTATGAGTGTGTGTGTGTGTGTGTGTGTGTGTGTGTGTGTGTGTTGGGGGAGATTCAAGGGATTGAACCACAGGCCATCACCCTGAGCTACATTCCTTGCCATTTTTTAAATGTTTTATTTTCATACCAGATCTTGTTAAGTTTCTAAATTGCACTGGCTGGGCCTGAACTTGTCATCTTCCTGCCTTAGCCTCCCAGGGTGCTGGGGTTATAAATTGTTACCACTGTGCCTGGATAAGAGGATGTATTCTTGTGGTTGTATTTTTTTTTTGTAATTATTTTAAAACAGAACAGCCATCACACAGTATTTTATTTCATTCATATATTTTGAATTTTATAATCTAGTTCAAAACAGAACTAATTTAAGATGTAACTTGTACAAGTTTTATATTTGTAAGCATGAACAATATAAATCCTCTTATGCATTCCAAGACTTGAATCTTTTTAATAAAATACTTACTTTGAAAATTATAATTTCATATTTTTATATTTATCTCCCTAATCCAAAAGGATTTGTTTATGTATATTTATTTTGTCAAGTAATTTTACTTTATTTCCAATGTGCAACTGATCATTCTATGGTTATTTTGAAGGGTAGCCTTTAAGTAAATCTTTGATAGCATGATAGCTCTGGAGGAGAAGACCACAGCTGTGAGTGAGACCCTCCCTGCCTCCTATCTAATGTCCGTTCTCTCTTTCCTTGCTATTATAAGTATAATTTTGCTATGGTACATGAATCATTTTTCTGAAAGCTAAATTTTCTGGCCATTACTGAAAGTAGGGACGTTTTTCATGGATCTGATTGCAGAGTTACTGGTGAAACATTCTTCAGGGAATGTGCAGGAAAGTGTGCTTCTCAAGCAAGGCATGTCTTCCATACAGTTTGCAGGAGAGGGACAACTGCTTTCTTTCTTGTCTTCCTTCTTATTCTTTTCTGGAGTGCAGATGTGAAACAAGAGTACTCTGCCATCTTCTAGCTTTTAGTGCCTAAAAGGATGAAAAGCATTTGGAAAGTGGTGGCCTTTGGCTAGAAGGGTCGTAGGATTTTAATGGAACTGAGAAACTGTAGTAGCTTTGCCTTCCTGTGTGACAGCTTACTAAGTGAAATTTCTAGTTAATTCTAGCATTTTTTTTCCTGCTGATTTCAGTGGCTCTCTTGCAAATACTGTTAAGAATAGGATCAAAATATTTCTTATTGGAAAATTTAAATTAGTAGTCCATTTTATTTTAGATTTTTGAGTTTGCAAGTTAATTTACTATTATTATTTACTATTATTTTGGATTTTTGAGCCTACAGTATATGAAGACTCCTCAAAAACATTTCATATATTCTTTTTATCATTATTGTAAATTTTTTGAGACTATATAAAGGAGTATGCCTTTGCTTAATAATGTCATGTAGCTTCTAACAGGTTATTTTAAATAAAGCTTTATCTGAGTCCCGAGTATTGGATTAATAGTATTCCTTAGTTATTGTAGATTGATCAGGTCCTCAATCTCACAAATGAGTGGATGGGGAAAGAAAAATATAAGAGACAAATCCAATTATTTCAGAGTGCTTAAATTATTTCTCTTCTCTGGGTGGCCATATTTCAGTTATCAGAACAAGGGAGGCAATACTCAAGAAGGGTGGGAACTACTCAAGAACTTCTCCAAGTAAGGCGTTAGGTTACTTAGGAGAGATACGTTAACTCCAGGAAGGTCTCCACCCAGCAGAGAGATGACTGAGGCTCCAGTCACTGTCTAGTTGAGGTTGGAGACAGGCATCTCTGGGTGTGACTTTGCCTTGTCCTATGAGGCTTCGTGGATTCCCCTGCCATTACAGACCTCAGTAGGGATCAGTGACTCAGAGGGTCACGTACTAGGAATCTGCCACCTATCTCCAGATAAGGGGTGTGGGCCTTGGACAGACTCACAAGTAAACATGATAAGCCCATTAGTATTTAAGTCTTGATTAAAGCTGCTTAGTAGTGGCCTCCACCATGTGGGTACTATTCTTTCCCTTTACATCCCTTCTTCATGCTTTCTGGATCTCTGTTAGTGGAATTTTAAATCTATTTTCAAAGTCACTTAAGCCTTCCCTATATTTTCCATCACCTTTTGAGTTTTTGCACTGCACATTTTGAGACTTCCTTAGCTGACTCCAACACTGATTCTCTTCCCAGCTACATTCATTCTTCTCTTTTACCCACTAGTAAGTGTTTCTTATAGAAATCAAAGGCAAATTGATGCAATTTGTAAATTCGGCATCTATAGTTGATGCAGGATTCCCAAATCTGTAATGATATCAGTTAGGATCTTCTGATCCTTACTAATTGTACTTTCTGCTAGTTTTTTTTTGTTCAGTTAGATCCATTTCTTTTGTGGGATATTTTTTTTCCTTAGACAGTTGATTTGTGATTTTCTGGCCATCTTTATGTGAAAGAATTGCTATTCTTCATTGCTGCTGCACACCAGTTTCTGAGAATTCTGGGAGGAAGAGAAGAACTGGCTGCTGAATGAATGTTCAGCTTAGGCGCCAGCTGTGGAGTCCTATTCCTCTTCAGTGTCACCAAAACGATGTACTACCATGAGAGATTTAGATATTATTTCACTTCCAGTAGATTAAGTCAGACTGCATTCTTCTATTTTAATATCCATCCCCCAGAAACTAATGATCTCAAACAACAAATATTCGTCAAATGCCCAGGCTGGCGTGGGTTGCCTTGAGGTTTGAAGCTGATATGTGACTCCAGAGATCACCCATTGTAATTATGGATCTATTCTTTAGATAATCTCTGTAGTGGACCCCTGAAATTCCCAAGGGCTACATTCCTAGAGCACCCATGAATTGTGAAATATTGCAAATTTCTGATGAGGTTAGAAAAAGGCCTATAAATGCCTATTGTATAGTTTAAACTCTATGATATGTTTCCTACAATTAATGTAATAAAATTGTGTATGAATAAAGATTTAGAAGATAAGGACACTTTGGTAGCATCTTAGGGACTATAAGCCTTTAAAAAGAACAAAATGAAGGACACTGGAGACAGCTACTCAAAGGACATCAACGTGCAATGATTGGGAATAAGCAGTGTCTGGCAGAGATGGGCCGGGGCAGCAGCCAGCCAGCAGCAAGGAGAACTGAACAGTGCTTGCAGCTCAGCTACTTGAAACCCCCCATCCCCCCAAAAAAATCTAACTTGGGAAGGATCTTTGCATTTCCATGAAATTGCGGGCTCTCCCCAGAACACTTGCTAGATTCTAATGAAAAATAGATGAACTCCGAACAACAATGGTGGACTGTGTTCTGTCTTTTCTACAAATTGAAGAAGATGGTCTTATTTGTTTCTTCTGCCACTCTGATCCAATGTTTTAACTGGATTGCCTACTGAAGTTGCTCTTTGAGAATGAATGGATTTTTCTATAACTGAAATATTAAGAAATATTTCACTCAGCAGTTGGTTGATTAGCTCCTTCTTGGGGTGTATGGAGACAAGAAAGGCAACAAGGGGGTAATATGCAAAAATAAGGTAGAATTCCAGTTTTGCTTGTCAGTAATTGTCTTTTTGGCTTTAAATTAATTCCAATTTATATTAGTGCGTATTTCAGTATGTGATGATTACATTCATTGGGGGAGATGAAAGATGTACTTTCTTAATTCATCTATCCACTCTGGATCTCTATTTTCTCACCTGTGAAAACTGAGTTATTAATTCTTCCCTGGTGGAACGGTACATATAATATTGATAATGTATACAAAATGAGATTTTAGTAGTGAACATTATCATTCTTAAGAGTAATAGTAATCCTAAAAGTATACATGTCTCATAAGATTGTTTGCTACAATCATGAGAACAAACAATAATTCCAGCATATCTTGAGCAATTATGGATTATATCTCCTTTTCCATGAAAGTATTATTCGTACATTTTTCTTTCACAAAGGTATAATGATTTGGAAGACTATGCATAAAGCAACCCTAGCATCAAAGGGCCTTTAGCTTCTGGGACTCAGTGATTCCAGGAAATAGCTGTCAGACAGTAAAAATAAGTATCTTCAATAGAACTTACCTAATAAGGGTTGAATCAATGTTGTTCCTAAGAATGTATAGCCAAGTAACTTATCATTAGGGGCTGTGTAGTGGCTAAATGTTCATTTTTTAAAAAATTAATTTTATTGAGAAACAAATAGCAAAGAGACAGTTTCAAAACTGATTAGTAGGACAGTTT
>NDGM011144825.1:0-13717 GCA_002564305.1 Octomys mimax | reverse complement strand
AATTTCAAAAACAATCACCAAAGTCCTCCTAGGGATCATGATTACAATATATTAGCAAATTCTGTGGCATAAACATTTTCAAAAGCATCAGCAAAAGTATTAAATATAAAAGCAATATGTATATTCCCCTCCCTACCCTCAGAAAAGAAAACGAAAACAAAAAAATACAAACCCAAAACCCCAAACCAGCGAAGGCATGATCTGTAGTGTGAATCTGTGCAGGCGCCAGAAGGCAGGCCGGCTGCTTACTGCCGCAGTTCCACATAGTTGGCTGGGAAGAGCCCATACCGGCCCTTACACACACCGCGCCACCAGCCGTCATCGATCATCTCAATGTTGCTGATGATGTCATCAGGGTCAAAGGAGATTTCGTCATCACCCGCTAGGAAAAAAGCACAAAGAAGCACATCTCCAGGAGGGCTGGAAGGAGCATGCAGGCAACAACAAAACAGCAGCCCCAGCTGACGGAGGGCTGGGACGTGCAAAGGCGAGCAGGGCCTTCCACACAACACCCACCCCTGCCAGCCACCATCTTTTGGGAAACGGCTTGTACACAGCAACCTGGCTTCCTTCCCTGGGAGAGAGCGAGGAAAGGCTCCCACCAGCCAGAGGCACAGTGGGAGGACATGTAGGAGGGGCAGTCAGGGAGGGTGGTTCTCAGCACAGGGAGGAGCCCAGAAAGGAGCCCAGGTGACAGGCTGGAATGGGGGTCACAGGGTGACCTCAGTATTCTCAACTGTACACACAGATGCAGAATGTCAGAGAACCTGTCTGAGAATAAATATACACGTGTGTGCTTGGCATGGCGATACACACCTGTAATCCTAGCACCCACGAGTTCAAGGACTACAAGATACATTCAAAGCCAGCCCGGAACTACAAATAGAGACCCTATCTCAAAGGGAAAAAAGAGGAATGTATGCATGTCAGAATAAATAACAGCAGATGCAGAAAGGCTGCTCTCTGGCTGCTACCACCCCATTCAGAAGGAAGGAGCAGTGCCGGCCAAATAGCTCAGCGGATTAAAGGGCATGCTGACGGCAACTGAGACTGGGCGTGGTGGCGTGTGCCTATAATCCCAGCTGTTGAGAGGCTGTAAACAGGCTAGTAGTGAGACCCTGAACACCCTGTAAACAAACAAACAAACAAAAAAAAAAAAAACGGAAGGAGCAACTGGAAACTCCATCCAGGAAGGCCAAGGAAGCCTAAGAGGGGACAGGACGTGGGGGAGCTCATGATAGCATGCCACAGAACAGTCATTGACTGCTACTGGAGTGGGGAGGACTAGCAGGTGACGGTGCTCAGTGCCACAGAAAAGGGACACTGTGGCACAGGGAGGCACTGAGTGTCTCTGGCCAGGAGTAGAAGGTCACAGCCCAGGAACAGGCCCGATGAGGAGGGCTGTGTGATCTCCCCAGAGCGTGGGGAGTGCTTGCAGGAGACCCTGGATGTCTTGGGACATGCATGCTGGAGTTTTTGAGAATCTTGTTTTCTGTTCTTCTGTAGCACTGGGGAGTGAATAGGGGTCACGACCTACAAGCGCTACAGCCCCAGCACTTTTTATTTATTTTGAGACAGGGTTTTGTTAAGTTGCTCAAGCTGGGTGCAAATCTGCATTCCTCCTATTTCAGTCTCCCAATTAGCTGGGATTGCAGGCATGTGCCACCACACCAAGCCTGGGGTACTTAGGGGTGATGGAGACCCTGAAGCTCCAGAAGGGTTCGAGGAATTTAATTAGGGTGGGTACATGTGTGTATACATGCATGCACACACGTGCAGAAAAATGGAACCTGGTTGAGACTGACATAGGGAGCTCTTGCCACTGTACTAGGTACTTTTCTGTAACCGAAACGATTTCCAAACAAAAACTGCAGCAGCATCACTGGAGGGTCAGATTCTTAGGGGCTGAGCTGGCAGGAGCATAAGGCAGGATGCTGCGTGGGTGCCTCACCAGCCTGGTAGTCATAGAGCGCGATGGCCGTGATGCCCAGGTCGTTCTCGTACTCATCGTAGGTGTTCTCTTCTGAAAGGAAACAGGCACAGCTGAGTGGCAGCCGGGGTTCCACGCACACCTCCCCTCTGCGACTGCTTTCATACAATGATTCCCAAGACTTGGGGCAAGGGCACTTGCTAGGAAAGCAGCTCAGAAAGTGAGCTCCTGTTTGATGGCAGCAGGAGGCAGGAACCTAGGCGCCTCTGGGAAACAGAAGACAGACGAGAGACTCCAGCTTTCATGCACAAGTCCATGACTTCCAGCTCCGACACCACGCAGGGAACAGTTTTCCTAGGAAGTCCTGATAGTTTTGAGAGACTTTTAATATGCAAAATATCTAGTATTGTCACCTGGCACTGAAGTGAATGGGAGGAAGGGACAGGGCAGTCAGGGCCCCAGATCCTGCCAAGGCAAGGGGCTTCGCCCTCGTGTGTCTTCTCTGTACCGACCACACAGCTCCACACGGGACAAGAGGCTTGTGTTGGACCTGGTATACTACAGGAAACCTCCCTTTTAAAGGACAACAACCCCAACTGCAATATTCACCTAAGTCAGTGGTAGTGAACTTTTTAGAGACCAACTACCCAAACTGTAATACAAAACCCACTTACTTATCACAAAATGCCAACACTGCAATAAAACCTGAATAATGTGAGGCTTTAGTTTAGAAAATGCAACAACTATCCTAGGGTGACTTGGCTTGCATCTCAACAGAGAGGGCTCTGCGTACCCACTGTGGTATGCATGCCATCAGCTCACCACCATCGGACTAAGTGCAATATCTGCACCATCTTCAAGCTGAAGAAAGTGCCACCTTTAAGGTCATCCTGCAGCAGACAGGATGCTTAATGCTCAGAGGAAATACCTAGCAAAGGCCCCTTCCTGATTCCCGACCTGTCCCCAGCCTCACTGCATCCGAATCCCAGTGACCTTCCCAGAACCACTGCTCCACTGGGGACCACTGTGCCTAGAGCCATTCCAACAGGGAGATGAAGAGTTTGGGGTGAGGGGGCTGGGCAGACGGGAACTCTGAGCACATTCTTTATGGGGAATAAAGCTGGGTGGCTTTCTCAGGGAGCCCACCCCCTCCCAAAGGGCAGAGCAGGACACCGTACCTGTTTGGTAGTGGCCCGAGGCCTCTGTGGTGTCATAGACAGCTTCCGGAGCGTAGGCCAAGCCCTGCTGGCTGCTGGCCTCTGGGTAGTTTATGGCCTCGGTACTGTACACAGGCTCAGGCTCACTCCCACCGGCAGGACCTCCGTGGCTCAGATCTGCCTTCAAGGAGACTGCGTCCTGAGAAGAGTCAAATGAACATTTCCTGTAACTTGGGCTGGCATCTAAAAAGCAGCAGCTACACTGCCAATGTCAACTAAAACATAGGGACTTATTTGTTAGCCTCGGCTGGGATTGAAGAAAGAGATACAGGTCAGGAAGGCATCAGCTGAAAGGCCTCAGTGGGCCCTCCTCCTGGGAGCCCCAGTCCTTACCTGCAACACTCCCGAATCCAGCAGGAACTGAAATCCACCCTCCCCGCTAAGAACCACACACTCACTCCCCACACTGCATCCCTAGCGCTTGAGTCAGCCTTCCTGAGTTGGAATTGCCTTTCTGTATGTTAGGTCTCTGTTCTGGCTGCCGCTGCACACTCACACCAGCCCAGTGCCTGGGGCAGCCACACTGGTGAGCAACAAAGTTCTCTTCTAACCAAGCCCTCCATGCAGAGCAAGGCAAGGGAAGCACTAAAGAATCACATTCAAAGACAGAAGTACTCAGATGAAATGCACACCATCATTTAAAACGATAACCTGTAAGCCCTGATGGGCTCTCTGAAGTACACATTAATGCTGGCTTCTGTGTTTCTGACCAGGTGCCATCTGGGTCACAAAAGTCTAGGCAAGTGGTCAGGAACAGCACTTGCAGGATGCCCTGGCTTTCTCTGGAGGGTGACCAGACCGCAAGAGCAGCCCCATGATTAAGGAGAGCAGGTGACCAAGGACAGCATCTACCTCCACGACACAAACCAGGGACTATGAAAGTGCAAGAAAGTGACAACACTGGCGAAGTGCCCTGGAACCAGGAGCGACTGCAGAGTGTGCAGGCCCCCTGCTAGGCCCTGTCCTCCCAACTTCCTACAATGGCCCCCGCAGTGCTGCCAATGACATGTTCCACCTCCAAGCCCAGGGATAGCAAGGCAGCAGCCTCCTCATCAAAGGACCAGTTCTCTGCGCCTGGTCAGGCACATGACTGGCCACAGACAGCTTGAGGTTGCCCTGTTCATCCAGTAATAAGCTACATGGCCATGTCCACCACACCTGCCATGTGGTCTGACAGGATTAAACCACCACATGGTATAAATGGCAGCGGCAGCCAAGGAGACAGAATACCAGCAGTAGTAAAGACCAGGGACCACTCAGCCACAGGCCTTGTGCATCTCCAGTTTTCCTGGGTCCATGACCTCCTTGTGTCTTGAGTCCTCAGCAGTTGCTACTCCCTGACATAGATGTGATGCTATCTACATGAAAGAGGAAATATGCGGCCCCACAGTGGCTATGAAGAAACAAGACATGGGCCACGGTTCACATGAGAATAGGAACCAGGAGCCTGGGCAGAACACAGGAGACGTCAGGCAGGTCAGCATCTCAAGGAGGCGGCAAACCCCAAGTCTGTGTGAGGCACCAATGCAGCCCAGAAGAAAGGTGTCTGGGAACACAACACCAGAGCCACAGGAGTGACAGACACTAGGGTGATGTCTCAGTGCTAAAGGAGGACAGGGGTTCTCTCAAGAGTGCAGTCAGCTCAACACAGCACAGGGCTACTGAAGTAAGACCAACAAAACCAACATGACTGGGCATTTGGCACTTGGTGACTTTACCAGGGCTATAAGGGACAGTGCCCACCAGACTGCAGGGAGCGGCAGAGAAGTAAGAAAGGGTGGCAGGGAGGTCATCCTACCACACTGTTCAGTGTAGGCAGAGCACAGTAGGCCAAACATTGATGATGGCATTGCAAAAGGTCTGAGACTTCTTATTAACCAATGAAAATACTTACCTCATAGATGGGGCTGGAAGGCTGCTTCTCCTCAGCCAGCTGAGGAGTAGGGGACATAGGGGGTGTTTCCTTTTTGGTTCTGGTTTGCTCCTGCAACAGAAAAAAACAAACCAGGAGGTTACCAGTCAGCCCGGAAGGTCATGCCTGACTCGATGGCACCAGCCTCTCAGAAAAGGAAGGTACCCTAGCCTGAAGTAAGGACCTGGTGCAAGGGCACAAATTACCATCCCAGGCAACGAAGGAGCAGCTACACCAAAGGGAGGGCATGCAGTCAGCAAACCACTCGAGTGCAGACCTCAGTAGCCCGCAGCGCTCCACTGCCCCACGCACTGGCGGACACACCTCGCTGTGCACTAGGCAAAGCCACAGCGCTGTCACTGGCCTACAGCTCACTGCTGCACCCTCATTTGCCCAGGTGACACAGGGACACGAGCTGATGCTGTAGTGGACTGAGGCTTTCACGGACCATAACATGAGGTGAAGAGATCTTGGTTGGAAGGAAAATGTGAACCTTTGGCAGCCAGAAGACCCAATGCAGTAGACAAAGCACCCCTGTTCCAACTCCACAGTGGACCCAATACCATCACAAGGTCCCGATAAGACAGAGGGTAGTGTGACAGGCAGCCAGGACACGTGCTGGTGGGAAGCATAGGCTGGAGTCACAAGAGCTAAGAAACACAGAAGCTAGAAAAAGGAGGGAAACCCAGAGCCTCCAAGGGAACACAGCCCCTTGGACAACACCACTTGGGGTCCCCTGACTGCCAGAACTGAGAGACAATGAATGTGCTACTTTAACCTGAGTGTATGTGAGATCTGAAATGGCAGCCACAGCAAACACACCGACAGCCTGCATGCCCCAGAGAGGGATGCCGAGGACAGCCAGCCAGGGAGCTGCAGAGGCAGGATCTGAATCCTGGCACCCATGTTAAACCTGCCCCATGGAACAATGGAATACTTGTCTCATTTTGATGAAAAGAAAAACCATGCCTGGTTCTTGAGACCATAAGCACAGTTCTGCACATCTGTGTGGCCTTGCGTGACCTACAAGGATTTGTCACTTGCAATCATCCACAGGGTTTCAACACCCAAGGGCAGTCATAGCAGCCAGGCCCCAGCCTGCAGGGGTACTAGATCACCTCACAAACACATCTGCAGGCCAAGGGCTCTACTTCCAGGCCTTCCCAAACCCAGCTGTGTGAAACCTCCTCGATGGCAGAGCACCAGATGGAGGAAGCAAATGTGGATTTATGCACAGGCCCCCTCCTGCTGGGGTCATGCTCTGCCAACCTGCACGGGCAGCTCCTAAGGAGCCGAGGGGCTCCACCCACGACTCCTCATATGCTCCTGGAGAGGAGAAATGTGAGGGGCTGGAAATACAAAAGGACACAGCTGAGCCTGCGCAGAAGGAGCTAAACCACCACTGCCCCACTGGGTCTCTCCTCCCAAGCAGGCAGTCAGTCTGCATCTCCTGGATGTACTCAATCCCAGAAAACAGAGGTTAAAATTCAGTCATGAGATGAGGAAGGTCGAAATTATGTGAAAAGAAGGCAAGATACAGGAAGTAAAAGTTTCTATGTGTTTTTGGGTGTTCTATGACAAAGCACAAAGATCTCACTTTATAAAAACTGTGACAAAGAGCTCAGTGGACGTGTCTAGTCACTAAGAACAGGTCAACAGTACTGACATGAACTCTACTGTTCCATCACTGCAGGTACCAACACAAACCAAGGCTTGCCCATTAATGCCCCCAGTCCCAGCACCACCTGCCTACTGCACACTGCCTTCCTCCTTTGGTGGTATTCTCAGAACCCCAAGTGCTGATTCAAGGAGAAAACATCCAGCACAACAGTTTACACAACAGCTTCATGTGTTTTATTTATTTATTTATGGTGGAACCGGGGATTGAACTCAGGCCCTTGCACCTGCCAGGCAACTGCTTATTCCACTGAGCCATCTCTCTGGCCCCAATATGTATTATTTTGGACTCTACTTCTCAACTACCCCAGACAACCAGCCAGGCTATCAGCGAGTTGGGCAGCAGGTGGCAGGGCAGAGCCAGAGCCTGCAGACATCTGTTTTCTACAGAAACTTCTAGAAAGAGAGTCCTTGCTCCCTGCCCAAATCCACAGCCTGTCTCCTCTCCCTCTAGTGAGAGCATGCAGACCACAGGGAAAAGTGGAAGATTGGCCCCAGAGGTCAGAGTAACAGAAAGCACACCTCCTTTCCAGAGTCTCTCCTGCAGGCTCGGTGTGGGAAGGGGCCAACAGTCCCACACTGGGGCAGGCCAACTGGGCAGGGCAGGTACAGGGCTGGCGTCTCCCGCCAGCCTGGGGCTAACTCTCACTTGCTACGGAGAGCCTTTGCAGCCACTGAGGAAAGGAGCAGCCACTGCGAGCCTGAGCACAAGCACGAGCGCCCCTCCGCCTCACCCGCTCACACGCTGGGCCGGCTCTTCTGTCCTCACCTCCAGCTTCCTTCGAGCCTCCTCCTGCTCCTGCCTTTCCTTGGCCATCCGCTGCGCTCTCTCCGCTTCCGCCTTCCGTCTGTCCTCCTGTTCTCTCTCTTTAGCGAGGTTTTCAAAGTTCGCCCTGATGTTGCTGGTCTTGCTGGCCACTGCAGAGGAAGGAGCAAGGGCGCCTGCCTCACAACATCTGGGACACCTCGCCAGGCTGAGAGCCCACAGAAGGGCAACCGTCCCCAGCAGCAGGTGGTCCCACCAAGAGGGCACAGTTCCCCCGGTGCTCAGCCTGCAATCCTGGGTCCACTTCTCTGTGCTGCACACAGCAGTGCTTGTGTGTTAACCTTGTTTTTTGTTTTTTATTTGTTGAGGTAATGGGAATTGAACTCAGGGAGCTCTGAGCTACATACTCAGCTATTTTTATTTACTTTTTTATTTTGAGAGTTTCATTAGTAGCCCAAGCTGGTCTCAAATTTGCAATCCTCCTGCCTCAGCCTCACTAATAGCTATGATTGTTGGTATGCATCAGCACAGCCCAGCTGGAATGTTTTTAAATAAAACATCATGTTCTTTGCTATCACATGCTGGAAAAAACAAAGAAGTAGGCATCCTTATTAAAAAATGAAAGTCTGCCCTTGGTAAAGCAGGAAAAAAAAAAAAAGATTGATTTTCAGCAAACTCTGACTGCTACATATTGTCTACGGCCATACTACCCCGAACACAACCGATCTAGTCTGATTGCTACATGTACACTCTGGATATCTCTGTGACACAAATGGCAAAGTCATGAAGCACTGCTGGCATGTCTCAGAGACCAGCCTCTGCACACCACCCGAGTGCAAGCTGAACTGTTTTCTCATGGAACATCATTTTCCCTAAAATAACAAGTCACAGACTAACTATGGTTACGCCAATTTGGGGATCTGGCAGACATTTTTCCTCCAAAGTGAATGAATCAAATCATTCTGTCAAGAAAATTTACTGCAGCATTTGTTACCAATAGGAAAATTAAAGCTTTCAAGCAAAATCAAGAATTTTGGAGAATCTGCAGCTGCCACAGTGAGCATGACAATTGTCCCTTGAAGACTGTGCCAGTGAGATGGAGAACAAACGTGATTTTCTTTGACTGGGTAACAAAAGGGGTCAAGAGCCGCACGACAAGCAGAACCCATGGGCCTACTGTTTCCCAAATGGCTGGAATGTGAAGTTACATGGTCACCCTGGGTAAGTGAGCTTCCCAAGGTGCAGGAGAGCAGCACGCCCAAGAAAATACAGCCCACCATGCTCCAGGCAAATGACAGAACACCACGGTGACCTCGGAGGCCACCAGGGCCCCTCCTTTCCACCTGCTGATTGAGTCGAGCCCAGCTTTCCTTTATTGTATAAATGATCTGACTTACTGCCACAGACAAAACATCGGAGCAGATGTGAGATTCCAATTCCACTATCGTCTAGTAATGGGATTCACAAAAACATGAAGTGATGCCATGCTCCTAAAGGCTTCTTATTCTGAAAATCAGTGTTTGTTTTCCTGAAGTTATTATGTACATTTATAATGACTTCATTTTTACATGTATTAATTTAAAACTTTCCTCCATTTTAATTTATAGTGCAGTAGGCATCAACAACTGCAACCAGCAACATGGAGGCTCTTTGCGACCCTCAATGATTCTCAGTATCAAAGTGGCCTGGGAGCACAGAACCTGGGAACTGACCCAGGGCACGTGTAGTGAGGCTGCAGCACCTCGCAGCTCCCCACCCCTCCTCTTTTCTGCTTCTGTTGCTGTAATTTCTGCTTTTCTTTTTGGGGGGCAGTACTGAGGCTTGAGCCCACCCCAGTCTTCTACAGTTTCTTGAGACAGTTCTCACTAAGTTGCCAAGACAGAGCCTAAACTTGCAATTCTGCCTTGTGCTCTCAGAGTTTGGGGGCTGCGGGCCTGTGCCACCCACTAGCACACATTTCCTCTAAAGTGAGCCAGAAGTGGGTTTCTGTTTCCCACTTTTAAGGGGCCCTTCAGACACAGGATTTTGGGGCTCTGGGTGAAATCTGTTGTGAGAGAGACTTTCCAAAGCAGGGGGGTTAACTGCGTCCTCAGGGTCCCTGCACTGTAGATACAGGATTCTGGGAGCAGTACACATGCTCCTCTGCTCTTGGCCCCTGTTCTCCAACCTTCCTTTCCCCTGGGATTTTCCTGGGAAAACACCAGGACATGGACTTTCCTGCAGGGAAGACCACGGAGTACTTTGGGGGCTGTCCAGGACTCACCAGCTTCGACAGGGACAGTCTTCTGATAGGCAGAGGATACCTGTGCCACGTCTTCAAAGGTGGACGCATTCTGTGAGATGGAAAAAGAAATCAGGAGCGTGCTCCTCTCTTCCCTACCTGATGAGATGTTAGGGCCTCCTCACATCCCTCAAAAGACCCAGGTGCCCTAAGGCTTTCCACTCTGCCACTGTGTTCTGTAGATTCACTGAGGCACAGCAACATTTATCCACACACACTCACTGCTGACCATGAGTGAGTGTCACACATATGTCCTACCATCCACTCAGTGACAAGCCACCTTTGTGCTGCTCAAACCTGCCTACGTCCTCCCTAGAAGCCTCTGCTCTGCAGGGGAGGGACACTCAGGACACACAGCTCCTGTCAGGCCAGATGCTCCATGTGTCCCCATAAGCATGACACCACCACTTTGTTTCAGTTGGGCTCTCCACTACATCCCATGGAACCTGCTATGACATCAGGCCCTAAACAGCAGTCCTGAGCACAGGCTGACAGGGTCCTTAAAAATTAATGACCTTCTTCAGTTTCATCTTGAGCTTCCCTTCTGACAGGAGTGCTGTGCTTTCAAAGCTCACTGCTAAGAGAGCCCCAAAGGTGGGGCCAAGGCAGCCCATCAGCTGCGTGAAAGTAGCAAAACCACTCTTCCCTGCAGCATAGGCCAGGCACAGGCACAGGCACAGGCACAGGCAGCAGCAGCTGCACAAAGGAGACCAAAGAGGACGCTGGCTCTCATCAGCTCTCCCCTCTACCAGTCCTTCCACGGCAGGCCCAAGAACCTACCCCAAATGACTTTGTCCTTGGCCAGAGCAGCCACACACACCGTCCTCCCAACCTCCATGCCCAACACCTCCAACTGGAGAGTCCACGCACCAGCGGCCTTCACTCTAGACCCAGCTCTGCCGATCTACAGCTCAGCCGCTTGTTTCTGACTAAACCCTTTCCCTCTTCCCAAACATGCTGCCCTAGACAGTCCAACACATCTTCCAGAACAATCCCTCCCAGCTGTCCAGGGAACTCCTGCCTGTCCTGCAGCCTGGGTATTGAGGCCCGCACCCTGATTCCTCCTTTGGCTATGGAGGGTGGCTCCTGAGTCCTCTCACCCTGCCGCCCACAGTGGAGGCCTCTGGCTTGCTGCTCAGGCAGGGGCCATCTCTCTGTCCACACTCACCCCCAATCCACATCACCCCTATGCCATCCCTAGCACACTGTGTCCAGCTTCCCTCACATTATCTCACCATCAAGAGCTACCTTTGCTCTGCATACCCAGCCTGTACAGGAGGCAAGCATCCCACCGAGCGACACTGCAGCCTTCGACTGGCTGGCAGATCACAGCCTTTCCCACTTACCACCTTCCTCAGACCCTGCCCCTCCCTCCCCACATCAACCTTGCTCCATCCTCCTTCCCTGTCCAGCCTAGAACCAGGATCCATAAGAGTGACCACTCTTACCCTGGATCAACCAATACTATTGCAGTCTACCTCAGTTGAACCTCCCTCCTGTCCATGACAGGATAGACTGGCACCTCAAAATGGCAAGGTCACTGGCCTCACCCTGGGCCACAGATGCTACTGCAGGCTCAAGTTCTCAGCGACCCACTCACCGTGCTCTCTGGGACAGCCTCCCAGCACAGCCTGGTCCTAGCAGTAGCCTCATTTTATAAGCACCAGGTTTCATGACCCCATAACAGCTCCAAGGGAAAAGCACAACGCCTCACGCACAGGTTGAGAAGAGCAATGCCTGCCTTGCGTGCTTGCTTCTATGCTGTGTGCAAGCTCAGCAGTCATTGTCATTACCACTGACACCAACCACATACAAGAGATGGAAACTTCCTCAACTCCCAACCACAAAGCCACAACTTCTGCCTCACTCACTCATTAGTTCCTTTCTTCCTCTTGTCTGAGGCCCTCAACCACCAGGCACTTCACAGGGTTCCCTGCCACCACCTTAGAGCCTCCCTTCCGAGCATTGTGTGACCTGGGCCCTGTCATAAGACAGGCACAGCCCTGAACTGGAGGAACTCCAGGGCTCAGGCAGACCTACCCTGTGTGCTTCCCCAAGTTCCCAACTCCACACCAACCTACTGGCCACTTGGGCTCCTCCCCTTCCTGGGCCCTTGAAGACAAACCCCAGCTCTGCCACTTGGCCACCTAGACACCTATGGCATCCAATATTTGTCCCCTTGCAATCCCCAGCCTAAGCCAATACCATCTTCAGGCTGCTAGGGCCACTTACTCTCAGCAATCTTAGGCTAGCTTCCATGGTGCAGTCGGGGCTTCTCAGGGCAGACCCCACTCTTGTCCCCTGCCTGCTAAACCCATCCAGGGCCCAGTGTCCATTTAATAATGTGAGGACATTACATAGTTTGTAAGGCTCCCTTCTCCAGCACCTGCAGTGACCCCATCCCCACACCAGGTCATGTACCCTATCCTTTGCTCTGCAGTCTCCCGCCCATCTTTGCTAGCAAACTCCTCCCCACCCTTCAGAACTGGGCTGTGACTACCCACTCCTCTGGACCGCTCAGCCTGTGCAGTCTACCCTGTAGTGTGCCCCCCAGTTTCTCCCATGGGCCCTGGTCATGTGGGGAAGTGTACAAGGAAAGGTCACTTGTGAGGTCAGCCACAAATTTCATGGCAGCAGAGCTGAAAGATCCCACCACATTACCTGTTGCTTAGCCAAGGGCAAGATGACCCCACAAATGGTCTCACATTAACTCAATTTCCAATCTGATTTACCATTAATAATTAAAGTTCAAATAGCTGCACAACCTAGTGACAGCCCAGCTACTCACTGCTATGCCATGGCCAAGCATCAAGACCGCCCTGTTCAGACTGCGACTGACAGTGAGTTAGCCACTGCTGTCGTTGAGACACCAAGCTCAGGTGGACTGCTAGGGCCATGAGCTGAGTGCCCACCTGACAGTAGCTACCAAACAGCAACTGCACAGAGGGAGGACCGCAGAAAGCCCTGAGCCTGCCCACAGAAAGCTGCACTCCCGGAGCTGGAGAAGCTTACCTTATCCATGCGATCTTTCTGTACCCCATACTTCCCACCAAATCCTTTGGAGTAGTCTGAAAGGTGAGAAACACAAGACTTACTCTGAGGTGGAGGACAGGCCTGGGCCAAGATGAGTGCAGGTGCATGCAAACGGGTCTGAAACAGCCCAAGGAAACCCTGGCAGAAAGAACCAAGAGCTCCCACAGGACAGACTTTCCTGCCAGGCAAGCTGGGTCTGACCCACGTCCAGTGCACAGGCAGGGGAGCAGGACAGAGGCGTGGGCATGCTTCCAGCATTCTCCTGAGGGAAGGGGAGGGGACAGGCTGCAGGCTGGCAGGAAATAAGCCAAGGAGGGGGCACAGGACAGGCCTTTGCGATGCGCCACTTCACTAGCACAGTCTTCCACACCAGCCACGGGGCTTATTCTCATCTGTTTCCTGCGCGCCCGAACTACCCAGCACTAAATAGAGGCTCAGTCGTGGTTTGTTTTCTTGCTTTTTAAAAGAAAGAAAATACTCCATGTGGACATTCTACCAGCCAGATAAGTCTGCTGCAGCAACACACATCCACATGAAAGTCATACTGTCATGCAGGCTCGATGCGAGAAGACCCAACGGCCCTCTCCATGCAGTCTGCGGGCCGGGCCCAAGTGCGCTCACCTGCCCCATGCCTGAGCCTGCGCAGTTCTAACAATGCGCTGAAAGCCTACACTCTGCCCTGTACTGCTGGAAATCACTGTTCACTCAGTCGTGGGTCCAGGTTCTAGTAACCAAGTCCTCTGATGGAGAACTCTGATGGAGAGCAAGTGACTACGCTAAGGAAAATGCGTGAGCTATCTGGAATTTCAGTGTGCAGCCCTAGAAAGGGCACTTTTCAGTTGTGTATACACACTGCATAGTCCATGTGGAGATCCTACAAATGGATAGTGGATAGTGTCAA
>NDGM011144794.1:0-12253 GCA_002564305.1 Octomys mimax | reverse complement strand
TGAGCTATAAAAGGCTCAAGTCAACAACTTCTGACAATGCCAGTCCTACAGATAACCCACTACTATTTTGGACTACTGGACTATTTTGAAATATTTTGCTGAATTCACACACCTATAATATTTAAATGAAAAAGCTAAACAAAAAGGAGGATACAAATGAATGACCATTTTGTATCTGTATATTGAAAATAGTTAGGATAGATTTACAGCTACATTCTCTTAATACAATGAATAGAAAGATTTATTCTAATAGTGTTTGTGAGCAGGATATCATGTCCACATCTTGTACAATGTATATTCACTAAGACAACAATATGCAGTGTATTAATTATTGAAACTGTCCTATTAATTGGATTTGAAATGGTCTCATTGCTGTTTGTTTCTCAATAAAATTATGGGAAAATAAATAAATAAAAAATAAAAAGATGATTAAAATTAAATTTTAGTCCTTATTTTTTTTTGCTATGAAGCTCTTTTTATTTTATGGCCTTTTATTTCTTTCTCAAATGTTCTCAAATAGTTCATTTAAGAATCAGCCTTTTCTTAACTTGATATAATGCGCTACAGAGGTTTCTGTCCAAAGCACTGAACTTAGGTTTATTTTAAATCTCAAAACTCTTTCATATTTCAATGGCACCATATTATTATGCAGTTAATTTTTGGAAAAATAACTTAGAAGATATAGAAAAAGTTTACGGAAGCAGATTTTTGATTAAGTATAATTGTGCTAAGGTGTTCTTATGCATGAATCAATAAGAAAATACCATAGGCTCAGTAGACTCAACAGTAGATGACATGTACATTTTTTAATTTTATAAGTTAACAATTTTTAAATTTATACTATTTGGAAGCTTAAAAGTCCCAGATCAAGATATTACCTGAGTAAGGTTCTCTCTCTCTCTCTCTCTCTCTCTCTCTCTCTCTCTCTCTCTGTGTGTGTGTGTGTGTGTGTGTGTGTTCCATGAATTGAACTCAGGACCTTGTGTTTGCCAGGTAGACACTTACGCCACTAAGCTATCTTCCTAGCCCCCTTATGTCAGTTCTCAATGTATCCCCTTACTTTGACTTAAAAATGGCTTTCTATTTGTACAACTTCATGTGGTGGGGAAAGGGTAAAATTCTCTGATATCTTTTCACAAGAAGAGTAAGTCCCTGCAGAGGACACTTCCCTGAGGTCCTCATGTAAATGTATTGTCTCTCCAAATCCCTTTTACCTATGTCCCTATCTTAGACCTGACCCTAGAGCATGAGTATCTGGATCCATTTGTCTATCTACCTCCAATGTAAAAGAAAAGCCAACAGTAATAGAAAAATCAGTTTGTCACAATTTGACCAATTTGGAGGACAGTCAGTCTACCCCATCCATCCCAAAATGAACAGAACGAAGCACTCCAAGTCATAGAGGGGGTAAAATATACATCAGGAAATGTACATATATGGATGTAAGCAGGATTTGGTCCATCAGAGAACTCCCAAAATATTATAAATCTGGTTCTATGCAAAGTCTTTGGATCCAGGGCTTGAAATTAGACCTTTGATGTGCAAATCTAAGGGAGATAAAAAACACAGACTCCCACACACAGAAGAGATTTTAATATGTCCTATGGTTCCTTTTCTTTACAACTGTTAAACAAGTGTTGGACAGACTTGTTACAATGCAAAAGATCTGAAAGAAGAAGCTATTTGAAATACTATCAGTAGCATGAAAAATATATGGAGGTCATTTTCCTTTAGCATCAATAGGCAAATAGACATTATAGCACCTAAGGAGAAAAAGGGGGTCCAAAATAACATACATTCCCAGTTAAGGAAACAAAGACATCAAAATATAATACATTTCCCTGAAAGCAAAATGCTTTAAGACTACACAATGTCCATAATTCTCATACGAGGTCAACTAACCTAGTTCCAGAACAAGATATTCTACATTCCTGGTTGCTATAACCTACAGCACAGTGGTGTCTTATGGCTTGGGATGAGACTTGGTACAAATTAATACCTTATCTTCCTTAAACTTTTTTGTAAGTGGCTTACAAAAGCCATTGTGGAAATACTGACTATCTAAAGGGGGAGGAGGGTATTTTGCAATTCCAAAGTAAATCCTAAATAAAAAGTTCTAGGCCTGCAAGATAGCGCAGTGGTCTAAAGCACCAGCTCAGGCAAGCTTAGGCAAGCGTGCAGGGGACCACGGTTCAATCCAGGCACCACATGCTTTGCCAGCCTCGCCACCAGGGTGGGCTGAGCTGACCACAAAAAAAAAGTTAAAAAGAAGTTCCCTCCACCCCAGGAGTAACTTTTGTGTGCACAGAAAGGTGTCCAAACTGACTCTTAGGGCAGGCTACTTCATCACACTGCCTGCCTTTTTCCCTGAAGTCGTTACTCTCTATACTGCATACCAACTTAACAATAGATACTACCTAGACTTCTGTGAGGCCTTTGTGTCTTCTATAACATGTCACCAAAGGTACAAAGACCTGAGGATCAAGGAAGTGATCCTCACTACATCTAGGTACAGCTTCATGGAGACAGCCTCTACTTACATCTCGGAGAAGGCTTAAATCCCTTTCATTTTGAAGCAGTAAAAACAAAAACTACTTTATAGAACTTCACCAGAGGTCAAGGTAAAGTGAATGGAATCCAAAGAATTTAGGGATTCAAGGTATTAAACAGACAGAAGATTTCATGAGGGAATAAATTAAGTGTAAGTGGAACAATCTGAATAAAGTCAAATTCCACTGCTAAACCCTCAGCAAAGATGGGTATTAGATTACCCATCTAATACCCATGGGTATTAGATGACAGCACATTGCAATTTGAGTTTGAAGTGAAAATCTGTACTTTGTATCATAACCGATTGCCTCCTGTGCATTGGTTTAGCTAACAATAGGTTTTTGTTTTCTTTTCACGTTAGGACTATATTAACTCAGCCTCTATGTGTAACAAGCACAATTAACTATTTCCATGAGAAACACATTTTTAATGTCTACAGCTCTTGGTGTAGTAGTAAATTATTTGACATTTGAGGTCTTTGTTTTCAGGCAAAGGGGATCAGCATGCATGTGCAAGGAACAAAATGCATTTCTGGAAACAATCCAAACCAGAGAAAGAAACTTCAGACTAAACAGTGACATGAGTATGAAAGTGTAAAGACAACTAAAAAGAAAAACCCAGAACTGAGGAACAACAACTAAGCAAGAGGCAAGAGGGATAAGAGGGCTGATAAGAGGGATAAGAGGGATAAAAAGGCTGAAAATTGGGCCCCAGTGGAGAAGATGTGGTTAAGGTCTATTCATGGTGGTAAGCTTCATTGGGATGCATTTATTGGAACTAGTGCACAGCTTCTAGAGGAGGGAGAAACACTCCCCTAGGATGTGTGTAGACTGAGGTTGTCAAGGCAGCAATACAAACAGAGTTCCCATGCTGACAGCCCTCATGCCACTGGTTTCCATGCCTAGATGTTCAGTGCTGACACTAAGAATGCTCTGGCCTAAGGGCTGTCAAAGGCTGAGACAAATCACCAAAGGGAATCATTGCATCAGAATTTTCCTGCATCTTGGCAGACGTCCTAGAGAGTGCTATGTCTACTTGGGGATGTTGTGGTAAGGTGAGCAGAAGATGGCCTCAGAGGCTGAGCTACAGAGAGATTGCCCACATTGGTTGCAGATACACCGTTCTTAGTGCAAAGAAAAAATGTCTAAAAGGCTCAATTCATTATTACAAAACCAGTAATAAAAACACAAATTTGAAACTGAGGGGCACTCAATCAACAGCTGGCACAAAATTGAAACACAGGTTGCCTTTTACTAGGCAAGTGATCTTTCTTTATCTGTGTATGGGAGACAAATAATATGGTAGTAATGTAGATTACAAAAGTGGATTTACACAGAATGACATGTTCTTTAGCTATTTTTAATCAGATAGTGAGGAGTATTTCATACAGTTGTAGTGCTCTTGTAACAAACCAAAGCTATCACAAGAAAAGAAAATCACAGAACAATATAACTCACAACCAAAGATCTAAAGTTATAATGAATATGATTCAGTAAAAAAAATCAAAAGCACTATTTGTTATGGCCAGGAGGAAATCTATCCTTGAAAAGTAGATATAATACTAGAAAAAATCAATTACCATATTATCAAATTGAAGCAAACCAGTATAATTCTCATCATAAACACAAAAGAAAGATTTAAATTCAGATTTAAATATGTACTTGCAATTCCAGAACATGGAGAGACTCAGGCAGAAGTGTTCCAGCCTTCACAATTTTGTGACTTAGCAAGATCCTATCTTACAATAAAAACTAAATAGCAAAATGGTATAGTAGTGATGGCAATGCAGTATAACTTCTCTGGGACCCAGAATCTAGAAACATTTAAAACATGACAACATTGCAAGAAAGAAAATGGAAGTAGATATTTGACATTGCAGAAGGAATTGACAGGAAAGTTAGAAGCTACAGGATAGAAGGAGAAGTAGTCTAAACTGCAGAGGTTAAAAAAATGAACAAGCTCCTGGGAAGGGACTCTATCTCTGCAGACATATGGCAAACACCCAGGGTTGGGAACTCCAGGAAGAAACAATAGCAAGTTGGAAAATCAAAAGTGTCCCCTGTTCTCAGATGGTAAGAATGAATGTTATCAATATTGTCATTCTTCCAAAACTGTGATACAGTTTTAGTGCAAGGCCAGAGTTCGACCCCCAGTGTAGCGTGCAGGCCCCACCTCCAGGGTGCATGTAGAGGGCGCATGGTAGTGCCTGCCTGTAATTCCAGTGATTTGGAGGCTGAAAACAGGAAAATTACTAGAGTCCAATCTACATTGTGAGATCCTGTAGCCCTTGTACTAAATACATTTAAAAAATAAAATAAAATAATAAGAATAAATAAAAAACTACTATCTAGAGTAGTGTATAACAAGTAAAAAAATATGACTCTCAAAATAAATAGAACAACTGAAAGAATATACATTTCTCAGATGTACAGATGGTTAATAAAAACATGAAAAAAAGATGCTCATTACCTCTAGCCATTAGAGAAATGCATTTTAAACCAATACTGAGATTCAACTTTACTCCAGAAAGAATGACTATCATCAAGAAATCAAATAAAAAGCCAATGAGACTACAGGGGGAAAAGAGGCATTCTACAATGTTGGTGGGAATATAAACCAGTAGAACTATTATGGAAATCAGTATAGAGATCCCTCAAAAGACTAAAAGCAGAAATTCCATTTGACCCAGTTATTCCCCTTTTAAGTGTCTCCCTGAAGAAACTAAAAACATCATATTACCGTAATGCATGCATATGCATGGGTACAGCAGACAGCTCATAATAGCTGAGTCTGGAAGCAACCAGTATGTCCAGTGATAGATAAATGGATAAAGAATATCTGGCATTTATGCACAATAGTATACTACTCTGTTGTAATGAAGGATAAACTTGAGTTATTTATATGGCCATGGATATACCTCAAGGATATGATGTTAAATAAATCAGACAAACTTAAAAATTGCATGGTTTGGATAGTAAAAGACTCAAATATAAATAAGAAGAAAAATAAAAGATAATAGGTGTTATGGTGTGTGTCTAGATGTCTCCCCAAAGTATGTGGACATTCTGGTGATGGCTGAATCTACAATGTGGAATTGATTGGTAGTGCAATGCTGGGCTCAAGAGTGTGAGTGCTACTCCTGTTCTAGAGCCAGGAGCAACCACACTATATAAGAGACAGAAAGAGGGGTGTCTATTTCTCTCCCTTGTTGCGTTTGCTGTCTTCTGTGCCATGGATATTCTCTGCCATGGGCCACCATGCCTTGGAGCAGCATCACAGAAAACAATAAAAAATTGATAATATTCACCATTGTCACTTTATAAAAAGCCTCAACAAACTAAAATGGTGGAAACCTCCTGATCATAATCCAGGGCATCTATAAGAAGGAATTCCATCCAACACCAGATGGAATGATATTTAATGAGACATATCTGAATTCCAAGATTAGGATCAAGAAAGCAAGTCTGCTCCCTTCACATTTATTGTGCGTGAATTAGAGTTTCTATCCAGTGTAAGGAGATAGGAAAAGAAGTAAAATGATCACCAAATGGAAAGAAAATTGTCTTTACCACATGACACGACATGCTCTTCCATATAGAAAATCCAGTAGACTCTGTCAAAAGAGCTATTAGAATTAAAACAGAAAGTTAATTTACTTATGTGTGTACCTTAATATATGCTAATCATATCGCACTAAAACTATTAAACTTCATATTTCCCAGAAACACTCCTTCTCCTGTGGTCTGCGCCCCTGCAGGGGTCTACACAGTCCTGGTGGCAGCGAGTCACCCCAGCATGGAGATCATAAAACCAAGAATAGGAGCTGCGCCTAGACTGTTTTCTGTTCTTTCTCCGCTGGTTAACTAGGAACTTCTTTTTTTTTTATTTTCACACACCAACTAATCAATGCCTATTGCATCACAGCATTGCCCATGTTAACTCTGTCCCTAGTCCAATCAGATAAAAGCTCCAACTGCTGTGTCCACCTCCAGGGTCTTCAGCTTCTCTTTTTGTCCGCCTTCCCATGCCTGGTTGTAAAGGATTTCTTTGCTTTCACCCTCTTCTCTTTCATATGAAGGAAGGAACCTTACAGTTTTGGTGCCTTGACTCATCACTGGGGCTTTAGCTCCCGAGTGCCCCAGTTTGGGCTGCCACCATCAGCACCCCTACCCCCCTTCTCCCTCTCGTGTCTCTGCCTCTGCCGTTTCTATCTCTACCATCTGCTTCTGCCATTTCTAGCCTGCATCCAGCACTGATCCACCTCAGTCCTCAAGGTGAGCTGCTTCTCATTTCAGGAGCTCCTGCCTCATTTTTCTTTTCTCTCTGGTAAACCGTGGCCTGTGTCAGGATTCCCCCTCATCCCAGGCATTTTCTCATGCCCACAGCAGACATCTACTTTTCCAATGAGTGACAATTCATTGGAATGGCAGATATTTCTCATTTTGTCACACTCCAAAGGAGTGATGGCTGTCTTTGTGGCCATGCACCAGCTCCGGACTTCTGGCTCACTTTCAGTTTGGTCACTATGGGGAGGATTCATTCCTAACCCCAAAACACATACCACCTGGGTGCCTCTTACAACCCTTAAATAGCCTTGGTCTCCAGGAGATCATAAAGCCTAAATGATTGATATTTTACTGCCAGATGGTTTGGGACCAAATTAACTTGATAATGGCAGCCACTGGCCTGAGGAGGTACTTTCAGTATCAGTACTCTCCGGGACCTGAGCACCTTCTGCTTCCACAATGGCAAGTGGGCAGAGATCCCGAAGGCACTTGCCTTTATTGCTTTCAGAGTGCACCCTTCCCTCCTTCAGGTGTGTGGCAGCCCCAATACTGCTGGCTCACTCCACACCATCACAAACCCCCTTGCCTGATTCCCTACCCGATTCCTCTCCCAACCCTCTTGATGTTCCTCCTGCTTTCACTCCTCCCACATACCCTCAAGCCCAGCCTCCTTGATCTCCTCAGCTAGATTCTCCTGTGTCGTCTCCATCTCATCCCTCACCCTACATTGCCTTTTCTTCTTCTGCTAGTTCACTGCCATTTTTCCTCCTGCACACAGTACTTGGTCTCACCCCATCCACCCCCAACATCTTGCAACCATTTTTCCCCCACCCTCTTGTACTCAGCTGCTGCTTTCTGAGCCCCATCTTCCTTCTCTCCATCTGGGAACAGGCTGGTTCCAAGGGGCTGGTTTTTATTCATGTTCCTTTTACCCTCTCTGATGTATCCCAGATTTCTCATAGATAAGGCTCTTTCTCTTCTGATCCCCATAACTACGTAAAGGAGTTCCAATTCATCACTAATTCCTATGATCTTTTAAGCTTCCATATGTTATCTTCACCTCTGCCTTGTCCTCCCAGCAGAAGTGTTAGCTCTGGCAGGCCTCTCAGGCAGAAGCAGATGAGAGACACCACACTGACCCTAACCACCCTGCAGGTGCAGCTGCACTTCCAGATGCTGGCTCCCACTGTGACCTTCAGGAGCTCACTGGCCAGCCTGCATGGCTATTATGTGTCTGCCTGATTGTAGGATTTAGGAAAATTTTACACAAGGCCACCAAATACCAGAAACTCTATGAACTAACCCAGCAACCTGATGAAAAGCCTGCCAAATTTCTTTTTGCCTTACTGATGCCTTAACCAAGTATGCCAATGTTGACTCTCAGTCCCCTGAGGGAGTAACATTTATGAGCTCCCATTTCATTTCCAAGTCTGCTCCTGACATCTGTGCCAAACAAAAAAAACAGATCTTGGCCGAGACCCCACAGGGAGAGCTACTTAACCTGGTTTTCTCTGTCTTTAGTAATAGAGAGGAACAATTAAGACAGGATAAAAAACCAGCATGCTATACTTAAATGCCAGCTCTTGGATCAGCTTTTGGGGTTCCTATCAGAGGCAAACCTAGACAACATGGTGCCACCTGAGTCCCTCCTGGAGCACATTTCAACTTCAGCAAAGGACACTGGGCAGGAGCCTGCCTCAACCGAAGCCACCACTGGGACCTTCTCCCATCTGCAAACTTGAGGGTCACTGGAAGTACAACTGCTCTGTCCTCCAGAGAGAAGATAAGTCATCCAATTCTCCACCCTCACAGGATATCTCACTGCAGCCAACAGACTCATTGATAACTGACCTACTTAGTCTTGGTGCTGGAGAGGATCGATGGGCTCAGGGTCCACAGCCCTGTTGAGGTATCACTGTCAGAGCCCCATTGTTGCTGGATAGTAGGACACACTCTTTTCTTATTGACATGGGGAAAACGCATAGTGTCTTTCGGAGTTTTCATGCACTGTACTAGAGCTATGGGTCACATTGGGGAATTTGACACCAACCTATACAACCTCTCTTCTGCCAATTACACACACTTTTCTTCATTCATAGTTTTGTCACCCAACTTACTCCAGATTCCTCTTAGGCCAGGATCTTCTCCCAAAATTCCACTTCTCTTTTATCTTCTCTCTTCCCATGACATTCATTCTTCAAGTTCAACCTCTTGGGCCAGCAAGATAGCTCAGCCGACTAAACGCCTGCTTAGGCAAGCTTGGGGATCGGGATTCTATTCCCAGCACCACATGCTGTGCAGGTCCCACCCCCAGGTGAGCTAAGCCGGCTACTTAGTTTGGGCGTGGTGGTGCATTCCTATAATCCCAGCACAGGGGAGGCTGAGAGCAGGAGGATCACTATGAGTCCAAGCTGCATAGTGAGACCCTGTACCATATACAATAAAAAACCTTAACCTCTGTGTACTGCCAATTCATACCTTCTACTTCCTCCTTACTTAGTCAATCCCATAGTTTGGGACACTCCTAGTCCCTCTCATGCCACCTATGTTATCCCTGTACTAGTTTGCCTGAAGGACCCCTCAGCCTTTCCCTGCATTTCTCAATATCTTATAGCCTCTAAATATCAGTGGGGACTTAAATCCATTTTCCAGTGTCTCCTAGCCAATGGTTTTCTTAAAACTGTCCATTTGCCTTGCAATAGCCTTATGTTTCCTCTACATGGAATGAATAAATTAAATTACACAGAAATTCTCTAATTGTATGAGAGTGATTTTTATGTCTTTTTTTCTTATAAATTGCAAATGCCTTAAAATCCTGTTTGGTTTTGTAGCTATAGTTTTAGTAGTGTCTACTAAAAATATTGATAGATACTTAAAATATGAATAGATCATTATAATATTTAATCTATCTTTTTTTGTTAAATCTCTTCAGCATCTTGAGAATTATACCAGGAATGTCTAAATGCAAATCCAATCTTACCTCCTTTCAGTAACCTTGTCATTCAAAATTTCTTCAAATTTAAGTCTTCCTACTGAATTGATTATTTTACAGCCTAATAGCTTGCATTGTCTCCTTTTCAGCACAATTCAGTGTTTCAAACAGTTTCACTTTTTTGTCTTTAGATATACATTTCATTACACATCTTAAGACTTCCATATTTTGTCTTTGCATGCATAACATCTCTGCATCTAGAAATATGGAACAATGTATACACTTTACTTTTCATTATGATAATTGTAAAAGTGTAATAAAAGAGAAGCTCCTTCGTTATTTTGACTTGTAAGCTAACCTAAGCTCAATTCTATTTTGTTCCTATTCTCCAAGTTGCAGCAGTCTTTTCTGGTCTTATTGAAGTTTCTTCACTTGCTCCTTTTCCCAAAGAGGTCTGCTGTTCTTAATGACATTGTATTTGCAGTTGGGAGAATCCTTTTTCTGTGATATTATAGGCATGCAAATTACACTGCTGGAAAAGCTGTTATCCTTTCTTCTTCAAAGAGAAGGGCAATTACCAAAGTCAGTCTCTCTCTCTCTCTCTCTATCTCTCTCTCTCTCTCTATCTATCTATCTATCTCTCTCTCTCTCTCCCAAAATCTAAGGGCAGGGGAAGGAAGGAATGACCCAGTTGGACACACAGCAGATGCAGATACTATTACTTGGAGAGCTTGTTACAATTCACAAGCTCTTTTAGACCCAGATCACCCTGCAAGTTTGGAATTTCACTACGAGCCCCCACGTCTAATATCTAATTACTGTCTCTGTATTTGTTGGTCTGTAATTGCAACTCCTTCAAATGTCTTTTTTCTGAATATTGTGTCTATGGAGTCTAGTGCTCACTACTCTGAGCATTCTGATTACTGACAATTTAATATTATGTATTTCTAGAAAATATAGTGTAAAACTTAATCCTATGGAATTTTTTTAAAAAAATCTATCACCTTGATCTTAAATGTATTGCTATATTTTGATATATTTTTCTAAAATGTTCTACATTTAATTATAGATTTCATAAGTTAGTGAGGGAAATAGATCAACAGCACAACACCCGCCTGGCAAGCACAAGGTCCTGGGCTTGATTCCTCATTCCGAAAAGAAAAAATCACATCATGATAAACATTTCTAAATTATTAATTATACTTTTCCAAAACATAATAAAACTTAAAAATTTTTGATACAACCAAATTTTACTGTTACCCTTCCAAAATATAATAGTACTTATAATTTAAAGCAATCTCTTATTAAGAGTTTCCAGATTCTTAATGTATAACTTATAAATTTACTATCTTTGTGAACCTTAAAACAAATTTAATAACCCACAATTAAATAGTTTATTTGTTAAAAATTAGGCCAATTTTTCCAACACAGGATTCACTTCTGAATTTTATTTACTGCTTCTTCACAGTATTACTTCATTTGAAAGTGTTCAGTGAATTCTAGATCTTTTATCTGATGAAAATTTCATGGCTAATCTTAGGATGAATAAAATCTGCAAATTCTGCTAAGAATAAAATGAGTCTTAAAAATTGAAAGTTAAAACTCTTGAACATAATCAATTGGTGTTTTGCTGGGTTTTATTCGGTTACAGTTCAGAACTAGGAAATCAACACAATGAGCATCTTTGAAAGGATACATGTGGCAGAGGCATAGCAGGTGTCTAAAATAATAAGTTATTGAGCTAAACAGATGGGCTAAAAAGATAGCAAATAGTTTTGCCCTAGCCCTTCAAGGTCAGTGAGGACTCAGAATATAAGAGAACCTCTGCTGTGACATCCTGTAACTAAGKGGTGTCCCAAATTTTCTGATCAAGGAGATTATGGAGGCACAGAGGAAAGTGATAAATGATGCATTGTGTGCCTAATGAGAGTCACCCAGAGAGAAAAAATTCTCCCAGGTTTTCACAGAGAGCAAATTGGTCAAGCAATGGATGTGACCCATAAAGATGGCTGACACCAACAAAAAGCCTACAAGGCACTGTACATGGTTCCAGGGTAAATCATGAGGAGATATGACTGATTTTGTCAGACAGCAAAAGTTACATTTATAGTTATATAGGGGTTTTTTTCTGCATTTTGGGGAAGTGTCTACAAGGTGTACAGGGTCTCACTACTAGATCGGACTCCTAGTGATCCACCTGTTTACAGCCTCCCAAGAACTGGGATTACAGGTGTGCACCGCCATGTCCAGTCTCAATAACAGTCTCAGCACACCCTGGGGGCAGAGCTGGCACAGGAGGCCCAGGGATAGAACCTCCGACCCATGTGCCTGCTTGCAAGCACTTTAATCAGCTGAGGTATTTGGTTGTACCTTGTCATATAGGTCTTGCTTTAAGCTGGTCTTAACCATCCAGCAGAAAAAATAACCACAAGGTATAAAAAGTAAAGCTATATTAATATGCTGAACTATAAAAGGCTCAAGTCAA
>NDGM011144792.1:5000-14849 GCA_002564305.1 Octomys mimax | reverse complement strand
AATGTGCTCTCTGTGAAAGCTTGAGAGAATGTTTTCTCTCCATGTGACTCTCCTTAGGCACATAATTGCCTACAAAGCAAAGAACTACATAAAAATGAAAGTTTACAATTATAAATCATACTTTCTGAATGAACAAGAACGGAGTAAAAATTTAGGTGTAACTCTCTTAATGACTTTCATTTCTCAACAGGAACATAATCAACAAACACAAATCAAATTGAAAATAAAAACTACATCCAATGGAAATACTGCCTTAAATGTATACAACTGTTCACCATCCAAGAATTGATAGCTGTAACAGACATTCACTCTGTGTAAGCCTATACATTTATGGGTACACATAGGCATATGACCATTCATCACTATAATGTAGATCTTAGCAAACTTTTGTACAAACTACAATACATTTCTTATACATACTGAGATATTATAAATGTAATATGTGTACATATATTTTATAGCTATAACTTTTAAAACTGGTAGTGGGAAATGGAGAGAAGAAAGAGACATTGTATTACTGAGTACCTACTTATGATGAATGCTGTACGAATGTTGCCAAGTACCATAAGGATCAGAAACCAACATCAGGTTCGTGTTGTGGATTACAGCTATAATATCCCCCCAAAATGGTCAAGTATTTACAGGTGAGTGTTTGGAAGGTAGTTGAATCGTGGGGTGCTATACTCATCAGTGGATTAATCCTCTGATTACTCCATCAAGTAAATGTTTTGTTATAATATAAGGATTGATTGAAGGAAGTGGATCACCAGGAGATGTGATCTGAAAGGGTGTAAGGGCTATGGGTGAATTATTTTGCCTGGATCTCTCTCTCTCTCTCTCTGTCTCTCTCTCTCTCTCTCCCTCCCTCCTTCCCCTCCCTCCTTCTGCCCACCATGACACCCTGAAATGAACGCCTTACTTAGTTACTCCAGCCATCCATGGTCTGAAGCCTGTGACACTGTGATCCAAAATAAATCTTTCCCCTTTCATTTGTGGTTGTCAGGTATTTTGTCCCAGCAATGGGAATGTTGCCTCACATAAAAAATTTGTAGCAGGGGTGAGGCCATTGGTGTGACTAAACCTAACCAAAGACTTTGGAACTGGATTTCTAGAGGAGTTTGTAGAAATTTAAAATATTGGGCTTAAAAATGCCTAGAACCTATAAGTGTAGCTTTGTAGCAGTTAAACCTCAGAAGACCAGAAAATTAATAAGGATGAGGACTGCAAAGGTTGGATTCATGAGATTTCATATGGAACTGAGGACTATATTGGAAACTGAAGTAAGCCCATTTATGATATACCCTGGAAAAGAATTTGCAAACATTTCACTCATGAGCTAAAACATTGGGTGAGACTTAATTTGAAAGTAGAGGGCTAATGAATCTGGTGGAAGATTTTTAAATGCTGCTCAAGATTCTGTTAGTGGAATGGGTATGATTAAACACTTCTAGCCAGCTGTATAGTGAGAATCAGGAACAAAACACAGAGCCAAAGAATTTTAAAAGTTTTCAACTTTCCCAGACAGAAGAATTTGTATAACATTGAAGTCAAGAATTGTGTGCCTGCTAAAGATGATTAGTACCATCTTGTCCTTTGAATAACTACTACGAAGACAACAATATGCAATGTATTAATCATTCTAATTGTCTTACTAACCTGTTTTAAAACTGTTTCATTGATATTTTATCTTTTTCTCATTAAGATGAATAAAAAAATAAAGGCTAGCATTGTAGTTTTAAAAACAAATAAAAATAAATAATGCCATTTAAAAGGGAGGGAAAAAAAGCAAAAAACTCAGTACTTTGCACCAGGGCAAGAGGAATAATGCCTTGAGGGCCTCTCAGAAATTTTTCAGGTCCCCATAGGTCCACCAATGGGTGTCATAGGGTGGACTCCTTTGAAAGACATTACTTTGGAAAAAAAAAAACCCTTATGGCTAGCCAGATAGCTCAGCAGATTAAAGCACCTGCTCAGGCAGATGAGGGGACCTGGATTTGATCCCCACCATGTGGTGCTGGCCTGCCCCCAGCAGTTGAGACTGGGTGTGGTGGTGCATACCTGTAATCTGTGCTTGGGAGGCTGAAAACAGGAGGATCACTATGAATCCAATCTGTATAGTGAGATCCTGTAGACCCTGTACTAAGTATATTTTTTAAAAAGAAAGAAACCCTTAAAATACTTTGCTCAGTAGCGGTTACCCTAGGAAATAAATCCCTGATTGCAGCCATCTTGGCATTCAGGAGCCACTGCAGCTGCAGACTAAGAGGGCCTCACTACTGTGCAAGCTGTCAAGCACACCTTGGCATAATCCACATGGTGCTGGTTTTTCAGCCATACAAATGAAAACATTGTGGGATCACCAATGCTTCCAACCAGATTTCAGAAGAATACCTGTGAGGCCAGGTAAGGAGCCCCTGAGAAGCTGATGCATGAAACTATAAGCATGAGGCCAAAGGTTCAGTGGAGACCCAAGTATCTGGAGAAGCCAGAAGTATGGAACAGCTACTGAAGAAAGCTGTAGGCAGAATGGAGCCAGTTGAAGAGAGGGACAACATGGGCTATGTGCTGAAAGATCCTAGGGACAGAGTGCCCAAGTTCTTTGGAGATGACATCTCACTGCTGCATGTTCCAGGTGCCACACATGGATTTCAAATTTGCCTTAATGGCTTTTGGTCTTGAATTCTTCCCTTTTGAATGGGAATTTTTACCTATGGGATCATAGGATAAAATTAGAATATTAAACTTTTTAAGCTTTCTTTTTGATTTTTATAAGGACACAAAGATAAGAATTTTTGTTATGTTTCAGAGGAGGCTTGGACTTAGACTTCAGGGAAATGCTAGAAGTGTAGACCTTGGCCAATCTTGGAGAAAGACTAAATGTATTTGCACACAATGATGGACATAAGACTTTGTGGGCGGAATGTAATGATTGACAAAAGTGTCCCAAAAGTATTTTGTGTTCAGGGATAGAGATGATTTTGTAAAATGATGGGGCCAGTAGAGTCATCAGTAATTCAGTCCACGAATGAGTTCATAATTGAATGTGCTATTAGGAGGTTGGGCCTGGTGAGAAGAGATGAGTTCCTGGGACTATCAAACGTTATAATTTACAGACTCCTGCTTCCTCTGCCTCCTGACTTCCACCAGCTGAGCTGGTTACCTTCTCCTCCTCAACCTTCTGCCATGCAGTGTTTGCCCCAGATCCAGGCAGCCATCAATTGAACCCTCCAAAATTGAACCAAATATTTTTTTCTTCTTTAAGGATACAGTGCTGCTTTTTTTTTCCCCTCAGTGAGAAAGCTGATTAATTCAGTTTAGAACTGCAGCTCTGTTGTAGCAATGCATCCTTGGCCCAGGCTCCAGGCATGATTTTCTGCCCACACACACACACATATGACCATGGGCCAAATGGTTGCTGGATGTGTCAAAGCTCTAACCTCTCCATGAGATGGGAAAGATAAACCATGTTTTGAAGTTTGATTGTGTTTTGTTATACTGATGGAAGCTTTAAGTCAAACTAGTTAATTATAATGCCTGAAAGTCAGCTGTGTGGTGTTTGGGTCCAAGCTTTTGCCCTGGCATTTGTGTGTACAAATGTGAGAACATTCAAATTGCCCAGCAGTTAACATGAGTCAGACTTAATGGACAGATGTTAGCCCTTCTGAGACCAAAGGTCTCAGCTTCTGCCTGGATTAAAAACACAGAGAAGTCTGGATTTGCATCCTGGCAATTGTAAATTTCTCTACAGGCAAATCACAAAAACTGCCTTTTCCTAGAGAATATTGCCAATGCAGATGTGTGCTGTATGGAAACAGACACTAGTGTTAGTGAAGAAAGTAAGGTGAATAATCTTTTGGTTGTCCTCTGGGAAGATTTTATCTATTCTTCTTTTGTTTTTCTTGTCTCTCATTTTCTTTTATTACTTTTTTAAAATAAACATTTACTTTAAAGGGAGTATAACAATAATTGATATGACATTAGAAGCAGTACACATTTAGGAGAGCAAAATGACAGGTATTTCAAGCGTGGTTTTAGTATTACAAGTTGCTGTCCACAGTGTAGTTGCTTAGTTCACAGAAATCAGCATATAGAGTTAGTCAGGGTGAGACTTCCACCCATTAACTGCTATTTTCAAAAACCTGATGAAATTCTTAGGACCAGTTAAAGGGAAGGAGAGAACATAAGGATTACACAACAAGGAGAGAGAAAGGAGAAAAGTTAGGGAGTATGGCAAGGGCAAAACCATACATTTATTATATAAGGCAATGATTTTAATCTATTCTAAAAGACCTCCTGCTTAATTATTCTTCAACCTAGACCTGGATTGTGAGTACTTCTTTGGGGTTACATCAGATATCTACCCCAGATGTCTGAAAACTCCAGTAAAACTTTCATATACATCATTGCAAAAGAGGAAAATGAAAAGTGTAATACCTGTGTTTCTGGCACTGATGTAGTGAAGGACACTTCATTACTCTTCTCTCTCTCTCTGTCTCTCTCTCTGTCTCTCTCTGTCTCTCTCTCCCTCTGTCTCTCTCTCTCTCTTTCTCTCTCTCTCTGTTCTTGGAATTAAATTAATATATTAAAAACTACACATTTTCAATATTCTTTCCTAACTTTATGTTTTGTGGTCCTCAATGCACAACATCTAACTGTAATGATTTTTTATGTCTCCAACCTCTCTGCCTGCAAACAGTCTACATTCCACTTTGCTTCTGTAAATTCCAAATGAATAAATCTAACTGAACATTCCCTTTGGATAAACTGCAGGGGACACAATCAAATGGAATAACGCTATCACAAGTTCAGAAATCTACAGCCTCCCAATACTTTAGGTTATTACTACTTTTACAGTTTAGCCATCATTTCTCCTACTCCCTCTCCTTCACTGGCTCTGCCTCCTTCTCCCTCTCCTTGTCTCTCAGTCATTCATTTGCGAACGACAAGGCTTCCATCCCATATCTCCACTCATCTTTGAAAGAGCCCCCTTTGTGTTGTTTCCATTCCTAGAAACATCAAGCCACACAGCCCCATTCCTTTGTTCTCCCCTTCTATGAAATATTTTTCCTCCCTTTTCTTATAAAGTCATAGGACCATGACCATCATCTACAGATTGGTCAGGTCCACAGTTAAACCTGCAAACTTGCCGTGACCAAATGCTGCCTCTTGTTTTCACTCCTATATGTCCACTGTCCCTCTCACAAATCCTCACCTCAGGCAATGGCCCCAAAGCGGTAATCTCTCCAGAGCTCCTTCCTCAGTTATCAATCCACCAGCCAGCCCTTATAACTAACAAAGGAATTCCTTGCCCCTCAAACAATCCTACTAATCTAGCGTGCTATCATCTCTCAACGAGAATATCCTGTAACTTACTGCACTTGGCCATGTTTACTGATTCTTTCATATTCATTCTCTACACAACAAGAAGAATGATATTAAAAAATCAGACTTGTTTACACCACCTTTCAGTGACTTTTCGTTATCGTACTTTGAATAAAATCTGACTCTCTTATGATGGCTTACAAAGTGCTCTGTGATCAGGCTATTTGCTTTGGTCCTCACTTAGTGAATTAGCACAATGCTCTTCTTCCAGCTCCTCCGATGTTCCTCAATCTGTCCTGCCACAGAAGCTTGTCAAATGTAATTTCTTCTTCCTCATATACCTCTCCTTGCTCTTTGCATACATGGCTTGCTTTTTCTGTCATTTTCCATCTCAGTTTAAATGCCATCTTCTCGGGGAACTATTTCACCTGCTCACTGGATCGAAATAGACTCCCATTTGTACCCTACTTAGCTACTTTGCATTTTAGGGCTTGTCCTTTCGTCCCTGCACTCATCACCATTCATTGTTTCTCTGTTCAGTGTCTTGTTGGTGTCCCATGCTGTACTAATGCATGAAAGCAAGACCCGTGTCATTTATTCACTTTAACCTAGCACAAGGTCAGGAACACAGTAGGTGCTCTTATAGATGTTTGTTAAAAGACTCATTGACGTAATTCACCAATATAACCAATCTCTGTTTCTGTGCTCCAAATATCACTCCCTCTGTGTTTTGGAAGCTTTATCTAAGTGATAACATACTCTTATTTTTCAACTCATTTTTCTATCCAAACTGCTAGCTGGGGGCCAGCCAAGTAGCTCAATGGATTAAAGCAAGTGCAAGTAGACGCAGGGGCCAGGGGTTTGATCCCCATGCCCCCTGTGCTGGCCCTGCTCCCGGGGCGCCCTGAGACTGGGCGTGGTGGCATACCTGTAATCCCAGCACTTGGGAGGCTGTAAACAGGCAGACCACTATGAGTCCAATCTAGAAGTGAGACCCTGAGCACCATGTAGACCCTTCCCTAAAATACAAAACAAAACAAAACAACATGCTACTTGGATCTGAGCAGACATTCCACACAGGCCTGCTCCTGTCCAGGCCGGTCTTACCGGAAACACATATCTGTCCAATTATGGGGTTCAATTTCACTCTTTGGCTGTCATCTTAAGCTATATTATCCAAATGAAGCACCGTAGTAATAAAAACAACAGCTTATTTCTGTGTTCAATCTCTCTCCTTAATATCTCACTTGTTTTAGAATCTGACAGCTTCTTTTACTTATAAATGTACTAAAGGTTTTTTGATTTATAATACTCAAAATAGAATTCGTGCCACTAATAACTTTCTTCCTCGTGTGTTTCCTGGCTCTCGCCACCATTCAACCAACTCAGAAGTAGAAAGCTTAAACTTATGCTGAATGTTCCCCCATCCAACCCACCAACATATATCATTAATTATGTTTCCTAATATGTCCTCTCACAATTTTATATTTCAGTCCTCTCTATTTTTGCCTTCTCAATTTGTTTTCTGCATCACCAACTCTTTATTCTTTTCTCTCCCAAACATCAGTGTATTCCAAAAAATTTGAATTCCTCTGTAAGTTTCCAGTCTTAAGAATACATATGGGTCTGGTCAAATAGCTCAGCAGATTAAAGTGTCTGCTTAGACAGATGCAGGGGCTGGGAGTTCAATCCAGTGGTCTGTCATGCCTGCCCCACCCCTGGGGTGCACTGAGATGGCATTTGACACTGGACATGGTGGCTCACACCTGTAATCCCAGCACTTGGGAGGCTGTAACAGGAGGAGCACTACAGTCTGATCTATGTAAGGAGACCCTGTAGACCCTGTACTAAATACAAAAAAAAAAAGGAAGAAGAATATATGTGAGGGCCTGTGAGATAGGTCACTGGACTAATCACCTGCTTAAGGAAGCGCAGCGGCCAGGATTTGATTCTGGGTATCACAAACTGCTCCAGCCCCACCCCCAGGCGTGCAGAGACTGGGTGTATTGGCGCATGTCTGTAATTCCAGCACAAAACAGTAGGATCACTATGAGTCTGAGCTCAGTAGTGAGATCCTGTACCAAATACATTTTAAAAAAACAAATAAATAAATAAATAAAAATAAAAAAATGTATATGAAATATTTAATATGGTACACGAGATAATCCTTCACTATTTGACTTCTGTTCATTTCTGATCTTCTGGGTTCTTCTCCTGAAGAACCCTTAACTCTGTCCAAGTTACACAACCAGAAGTTCTCTGACATCACTATGCTTAGGGTCTGTAGCCTGCTCAGTCTTAGACAACTAGCAAACCACCAAACCATCCATCAAGATTCAGTTCAAGTGACACCTTTTCTATAAAAGTCTGTCTGAATTCTTGTCCTCCTCACCCTATAAACGTCTTATTTGCATCTTATACATTTATAGCAATTGGTGATTTGTGCCTTTATTGAAATGCAGGTAGAAGCCCAGAATATTTATCTTCAGCAGCGTTGTTCACAGAACTTAACACAAAATAAGCATTCAATTAATAGTTTTTGGGACAGAGAAATTAAATGATGCAACTGTCCTATGATAGTGTCCTCAGGTTAGGAGTAGAGACTGCTGCCTCCAGGAAAGATCTAGGCGTGATCGCCGAGGAAAAGGGAAGGAGCTTTGAAGCAAGCCAGACCTGCATTTCAATCAATATCCGCTCAGCAATGTACCACTTCACAGCAGTCTGACCTTGAGCCACCTCCCTAAGCCTCTGTCCTTGGTCTACATGCCAGAGATAACAATACCTACCTTATAGACTTATCTAAGGCTTGAATAATGAAGTATGCAAAGCATTGAACATAGTGCCTGGCACATAGCAAAGATCCCATAAATAGCCATTAGTATTACTGCAAAAGCAGCCATAGCAAAAGAGTCCTGGGATGCTGTCAGTCTGGTTAATGTGTATATTTCTTTGCTTTCACCGAGGATGTATACAAATATGAATAATGAGTGAATTATCAGTGCCATAAACACAAGGTCACCAGTGAATGCTGTCTGCCTCTTCATTGATCTATTTTACATACTCTGGGTTAATTTCTTCTCTTCCAAGAAATCTCACCACTTAAATGTCACTGCACTATGAGTATTCTATCAATTGTCTTTTTTTTTTAACCAATGATGCAATCAAACAATGGGATATAATTGTGAAATTATTGCCACTTTAAGTATTTTCTCCCATTTCTCTGGGCATGCTTGCTTCGTAATTTTCATCCCAATACTCTGGCCTTTATGATCTAGGTCCATTTACTTAACTCACTCACATCCGCTGTAGTAACCAATGTAGCGTGTGCACAACTATGTATGAAATAAACTTCTATTGAGTGAAAAAGAGAAACAAAAATATAATTCAATACTTCAGGTTATAACAAAATATACTTATTAATCTGTTTAGCAATGTTTCCTATATCTGGCCCTTATATGCACATACACATGCTCATACACTTTTATCATTTCAGTTATTTTCATGCCCACATCTTCTATGTGCAAAGTACACATTTTTATCCATAGGCAAACATATAGAGCATGAATTTATAAGTAACTATTCAATCCAGTAACTAACAATGTGTACTTTTATTATTTAAAAGAATGTATAAACTTAAAAGAAAACTACAGCAGTTTAGTTGTATAGAATTTTTAAAAATCTATTATTCTAATGAAATGAGAAAAACAAGAACTCCAAAATATGTGTACAAAGTGATTATGTAGATTGCCTAGCCCTCAACAAACCTTTAATTTAACTGGGTTACTGGAAACGAGGCATACCACACAAAACACACTAGACTATGGGGAACCTGGGGCGAACAGATTTTTTAGATGTATCAGGGGATTTGATTGCACTAGTTACCCTCTCTTTGGAAAGTAGAACAGTACTAGGGACTAATAAAGGGTAGGTAGTGGGAGAGGACCTAGTGAGGGGACATGTTTCATTGAACTGTTTACCCAGCCACTGTCTTCTGCCCTCAAGGAAGTCAAACTGTTTAGGACTCCTTAAGATTACTTTTTATCTAGCATATTGTATTCTTCTCGTTTTATCTGCACTCCAGGTATTTAAAATGCCAAATTTATTTCTCTAACCTAATTATAAGGGTTTGTCCATAATTTCTAAGATAGTTTGGGGTTATATTAAAAAGAGAAAGAATTTTGTTTCAAATGGAAACTGTAGGCCTTGTGGTTGAATTCCAAACACAAGAAAGATAATTTTTAGTTCTAACAGAGAATGGGGTTAAATGTTTACAGTTATTTATAGAATGCATTCATCTGTGCCTGTTCTTCAAGGCTGTTATTTTCAAATGCCAAACTAGAGAGGGTTTATTTATTTATTTATTTTATGTATTTAGGACAGGGTCTACAGGATCTCACTACACGGATCAGACTCGTAGTGACTCTCCTGTTTTCAGCCTCCCAAGTGCTGGGACTATAGGCATGCACCACCACACCCAGTCTCAATCACCAGCTCAGCTCACCCCGGGGATGGGGCTGGCAAGGCAGG
>NDGM011144791.1:0-12930 GCA_002564305.1 Octomys mimax | reverse complement strand
TATATATATATATATATATATGATGCATTCTGGAGCTTGTTTTTTATTTTTGTATAAAATTAAGATTTTGAGAATTCTAGGGCCGGGGAGATATCTCAGTTGAATAAGCACTTGCCTGGCAAGCGCAAGGGCCTGAGTTCCACAAAAAAAAAAAAAAAAAGAATTCTCTGTGTTGGTTAGTGTAGGTACATGTCTATTTTAATTTAAATTTTATTACATGTATATTTCATAATTCTTTTGTTCTCTTTTTGATGGAAATTAAATAGCTGATTTTTTTTGCTATTAAAAAATGTTCTTGTGAGAGGATGTTCTTCGTCTATATGCCTAGAAGTAGAAGCAACACATAAAGGTTTACCTCTAGCTTGTACCAATTCTCATGAGATACTCGTAGGCAACATGATCTTGCCCTGCTTCTTTCAACACTTTTCTTTTATATTTGTTGTTCAGCTGTTTGCGTATCAAACATTTTGTCCCTTTTCTTGTCTTTATCTTTCTCCTCATTCTCCTTTTTCTTGTAGTATTTACTCTACTTCAGATTTTCTGAATTTCTTGGACTTATGGTTTGATCTGTCTCATTACTTTAGGGAATTTTTTTTTTTTTTTTTACCATTATCTATTTAAATATTTTTTCTGTCAANGCTCTCTTTTTGTCCTCTCAGAGTTTTTTCTGTGTTTCAGTTTTGGTTACTTCTTTTGAATTATGTGTAATTTCAGTGATTTATTCTCTTTGGATGATGAATCTAGCAATGAGTATCAAATGCATTCCTACCTTTTGCTACTGTACTGAAAAATTTTCTAGCATTTCCACTTGACTCATTCTTACAGTATTTATCACTCTGTTGGAGTTCCCGAATTATTCTAATAAGTATATTAAATTCCCTGCTGGATATAGTGCTGCTACTTGTATCATAGTTCATTTTGCAAATTACTATGTCTTGATACCATGTTTTATACTCACTTTTTGTTTTATTTAGCTTTTTTGAGACTTTTTTTTTTTTTGCGGAACCGGGGATTGAAATCAGGCCCTTGCGCTTGCCAGGGAAGCGCTTATTCCACTGAGCCATCTCCCCAGCCTGTATTTGTATTTGTTTTGTTTTATTTAGCTTTTCTGAGACTTTTTTTTTGTGTATACTTGCTTTTTGTGTGTCTTGTAATTTTTGGTTGCGAGTCAGACATCTGAGGCTTAGAAATGGTTTTCCCTTTCTTTGCCAGGTTTCTATCATATGTGGAGATGTTGAGTCAAACTAGTCAGTAATTGAATTTGGTTTGAACTTTTATTACTAAGATTACCTTAGAAATCTGTTAGGGCTTCTATTGTTTGTTATTTATTTATTTATTTATAATTAATTTTATTGAGAAAGAAATAGCAATGAGAGATTTTCAAAACATGGGCTTCTATTTTTCTAATCAAGATATAATTTACAATAAATTCCACCCTTTTTAGTGTATAATTCTGTGAATTTTGACAAATACAAGCAATCATATAACCACCACCTGCCTGAAGATACAGAGGAACTCCATTGCTCACGGGATTTCCTTGTGCCATGTTGTAGCCTTTCTTCTCTGGCCTGGCATTTCCCTACCACTCTCCTTCTTTCTCCTCTTCCTCCCTCTTCCTCTTTTTCCTCCTTTCCCCTCATTTCTTCCTACTTACCTTTTTTGGGTAGTACTGAGGCTTGCAGCCAGGGTTTCACACCGAGTTATAACCTTGGCTATTGTTTTGTAAGAGACAAGGTCTTGCTAAGTTGCTAAATTGCCTATGCTGGGCTCAGACTCTCAATCCTCTTGTATCAGTCTCCAAGAATTTAGGATTACAGGTGTGCACCATCATGATAGACTACCTGTGATCTACTTGATATATAAATGGAATCCTATCACATGAAGCCCTAGAATTTGCTTCTTTTACTTAGTATAATGCACTTGGGCTTTATCTATGCTCCTATCTATGGATAGTAGTTGTATATTTTCATTGTGGAGTTGTATTACATTTCCATATTGTGATTGCACCATTGTGTTTTGTTTAGTCATCAGTTGAAAGGATTTTGGATCATTTCCAGATTTTAGCAAATAGTGTTTTGTTTAGAATGTGTATGACTATATATATGAATTTATTCTAATTTATAATTGTTAATTTAGTAATTGTTTTTATCTTTATTAGTTCCCTTTTTACTTTATGTTCTTTTCTTTAGGTTTTACTTTAGTTTTCATTCCAAAAGGTAGTAATGTGGTATAATCTTTGCAAAGGTGATAACATGAGATATTGTGGTTTTCACACATGAGTACTCTTAGTGTAGAAGAGAGAGAGGAAGTTGGATTTACTGGCAGATTTACTGTGCCCTTACAGACAGTATTTGACCAACACTGGAACGAGGGAAGAACATTCTGTGGTTCTCCAGGAAGTAATACTTCAGCAGATAGGCAAGACAGCTATTTCCTAAGGCTACTCATTTATTTCTTCCTCAGGGTTATTGACAATGAAGGTAGTCTTTATTTATAGAGCCATATACTATGGCTGGAAAAATCCATCTCCTCAGTGTAGATTTTTAAATGCAGGCCTAGGGAGGAGAGCAGACTTGGTTGAAACTGCTTGGATCACTCATCAGTTAAGAGCTGCAAACTGATCTCTTCATTTGGTGGAAGAGCCATCAGAGCTGGGGTGCAGGCCAGAGGCCTACTTGTGGAGAGTGTGGCCTGTGGTAGAGAGTGCCAGGAAGTGAACTGACTTCCTCTATTCTTTTGGCAAATCAGGCCCAAGCATTTCTTTTCTAAGGTGAATGATCCTTTTGTTCAATTGCCTGGAGCTTGGAACTGATGTGAGGTAACATGTCAAAAGAGGGGTGCAGGCCCTTTGCTTCAGGCCTTTATCTCATTTCACTGTGCCAGAGCCCTTAGCACAGTAGGGCGTGGGGTGATGTGGGAAAAGAGAATTCTGTACCTTAAAAAAAGATAAATTAACTGGTATGCAGGGCCTGGGAGGCTCTCCCTCTTAGAGCTTTTCTTGTTCTGTAGGCTACACATTTCATGTGGGTCTCAGGTGTGCCCTTGGAAGTGGTTGAGAATGATTCTCTCACAGCTCCATCCTGTTAATCATCTTGCTCCATTTTAATGCTTGGTTTTCTTTATTATCTCTTTCATTAGACCAAGTTTCTTGAGGGGTATAGCAGTAAGCCTGGAGCATGATGACTTGATAAAGCTGACTTTGCTAGTTCAGGTCACTTGGTAGACTAAGAACTAGATCTGGGGTAACTGAAATCAAGTATTTATAATGATGATTCTGTCCTAGACCTTAGATCACTGATGGCTTCTCTTTTTCAAAGGGAAAGTTTCTGCAAGACATATATACTTCTTATAACTTTTTTTTCAGCCCCTGCGTTCTCTTGATTAAAGAATCTCACACCACTTTTGTATATACATTAGAGAGTGGAGGAGATGATTTATATAAAGACTCATAAAATACATGCTGTCCCTTTCTCCTTTTATCTCTTCCCTTGTAATCTTGGCTTTTTATAAACCACTTGGAGATACATTTTAAGGTCTGTCTGTGTCAAGCTCATTTATAATTTATGTCTCTGATCTCTCACCCACCCTTGGAAGAATATTAAAATATCACATTGCCAGCCTATTATTATTATATTAAAGAGAAAGATATATTAAGAAAGGCAAAGGCCTGAGGCGATACCCAGGAATACCTATCCTGAGTAAATACATTTGGCATGTAGGTTTTGAAATCATAAGCATCTTTCTGTAATAAAAGGCTTACCAATTAGTTTTCTAATGGAAACCACAAGAGTTCATAGCAGCTTCTAGAAGCTTCTACTGTATTTAAAAATCTGTAGCAGGGCCGGGGAGGTGGCTCAGTGGAATAAGCACTTCCTTGGCAAATGCAGGGGCCTGAGTTCAATCCCCAGTTTAAAAAAAAAAAAAATCTGTAGCAAATTTGTCCCTGAGAAAGGTTACTCAAGATACTTTGGTTTTTAGAGTAATGATTCTCAAAATATAATAATCTGTTGTCTGCGTTGGTGATTGTGGTTCAAGATGTCTAGATTGGAGTACAGAAAACTGAATCTTTTTTTGTTTGGTTGATTTGGAGGACAAGGTTTGCTACATAGTGCAGAGTGACCGTGAACTCTTTACATAGCAGTCCAGGCTGGCTTCCAGATGGCTATGTTCCTGCCAAAGCCTCCTTAGTGCTAGGCAACTGCATCGGTATGGATAGCCTCCTAATTGATTCTGGGTCTCTCCTTGACAAGCACTCGCTAGCCTTCTGGGCTGGGAGGTCTTTTGCAGAAGTTAATGATGGGTGGTTTTAGGTGAAGACTCAAGCAAAACACAGCATGGCATGAGAAGTGTTGGCCACTGACTGTGAGATGTGGTGAGGGAGTGAATTATCTCAGGCCCCTGCAGAGGAACAGTGGCCCTGAGCACGTGGCACCATTTCCAACTCTGTGATTCCCACGGGATTCTAGCTTCCCTTTCTGAGTTAGCCTGGAGGGCAGGGGCTGTGACTTCCCTCTCTCTACTCAGAGTACCTAGTAGCATGCTCAGCAAGTGTTTGCTGAAGACTGGTTACATCAATGGATAAATGAATAAATGAGCTGTGATTATTCACAAATGAACACAGAGCCCAAAGCTCCCAGGCTAGAAGTTCCACCAACATAACAGAATGATGTTAATGTATATAGGATAGATTTGAAGTGTGTAATATTTTTTTTCTCCCTAAGTTAATATTGGACTTGGAGTAGTACTGGTGGGTCTCAGATGTGACTTCACTTCATACCCATGTAGCTGCCTTCTTCCCTTGCTGCTGAATTTTTAAACAAAAAATGTAATGCACACACTTGGTATAAAGTGCAAAGGAAGTTGATCTCATTCCTACCCGCACTGCACACCCCGCCCCCAGAACACACTACTTCCAGTTTCTTGTGTAACTCTACAGATATATTTAGAATGGTGTGTACCCTGCCCTTTCTCCTGAATGGTTACATGTTTATACTTTGTACTGCATCTGGCTTTTTTTCACCTAACTACATATTAACATATATGAATCCATCTCAATCACTATGATGGCCATGTGAAATTTTATTGTATGCTGTTTATCACATTGTATGCATGTATGAATTCATGTATTGCTATTGTAAGCTGTGTTGTAGTGAAGAGGAGTGAATGTGTACCCTTGAATATGTGAACAAATCCATGGAGGGCAAATTTGTAGGGATGATATTCTTAGGTTAAAGGGAAAGTGCGTTTTAACTTTTTCAAAGTTGTTCCCCAAAGAGTCTGTGTGGATTAAGTTCTACCGTTGGGATGACAGTGTTCATTTCCCAACATTAATGTTGAGGTAGTTTACAAAATGAAGATGTTAAGACCTTCACAACTCTATTGCTTCCAGACTCAGGAGAAGCCTAGGGACCCATGTGCTTTTCAAAGCTCCTGAGAAAGTGAGCTGTTGTCCATACTTTTTTCTCACACGATTTTGCACTTCTGTGATTCTGAAGTAGATGGTCCATGGAACCACTGAGCTCATGCCAAGCCCCTCATATGAGCATGCTGGTTTCATGCTACCAAAGCTCTTCCTGAGTAACAAACAGCTAAGAAATAGGGAACTAGTGTTAGTTGAAAATAATGTTCTAGTGTATTTTTGTTATGTAGTATTCTTGTTTTTGTCCTTCTGTATTTCCTGTTTTGGTCTCAAGTCTCTCTCTTATCTAGGATGAATCACTCAGGGGTTAACATCTTTCCTACAGGTTCACAAAGATGTACTTTAAGCATGTACTCTTCGAGGACACCTTTTTTGATGAGTGCTATTTTGAAGATGTCACATCTACGGATACCTACTTCAAAAATTGCACCATCGAGTCAACCATCTTTTACAACACAGGTGAGAGCATAGGTAGGATCCATGGAAGGTAATGAAGATGGACTGGTGTTTACTATCTGAAAGAGTCATAAGCTTTCAAAGGGGAAAGTATTTGTATATACAATGTCAAGCCATAGGGTGAAGAAATAGGTACTTGCCCTAGGGCTGACACAAATTAAGTCCATAACCTTCACCAAGGGATTAGTTTGTGTCCCAGTTTTCCTCACATAGCAAGTAGAAACAAAAGTTCTAGGTGTTTCGCCTGGATGAGACTGATGCTGAGGATCTTTGTAGGAACAAAATACAATACCAGCTAAAAAACAGCATTCCTGGAGGGCTGCACTTTGTTCATGGAATGCATTCCTGAAGAGCTTGCATAATTTGAAATTGGTACCATGTAAAAATTCATGTTTTCACAATAACAAATGAAAGGGGAAAATTACCTATATGCAAATTTTGTGCATAAAGCAAGCTGCTAAGCATATTTTAGGAATATACCATTTCAGATTTCTGTAACTTAAAAAGTCGCAGCATGAGACTACTCCACTGCTTTGTCACTTTTGCTACTGTCCTCCTAGGTTAAGGACACATGGAGCAAAGCTGAGATGTAAGGAAACTAAATGTTCTTTACTAGGGCGCCTTATTCACATGGTCTCAGCTGAGAAACATATGTTATTATCCCCACCTGATAGTGAAGGAAACTGACACTTAAATTATTTGCTCAAGGCCAAAGCTGGCAGGGTGTAAGGCTTTGGATCCATTCCTCAACTGTTTGGCTCCAGGGTCTGTGCTCTTTCCACTGAATTACTTACATTATATCCAGGTTTGTGCTTTTCTCCTGGTGTCGGTACCAAGGGATAGTTTATATAGGAGCATCTTTGTCTTCTATGATATCAGCCCTACAAGATTGCATACCTGGTACCTGAACATGCCTCAGTCTTTTAGCTGTTACAAGACTTACTTTCTTGATTTTTTTTTTTGCCTCACTCAAAACAAAACAAAGAAAAATACAAGCTCCATAAATTTACTACTTGTCCTTAAAAACTAACTCATCCTTTTCTTCTTTCATGGTTTAATGATCCCTCTTCCTTTGCATACCATTAACACAGGAGGTTTTGCAAACACTTATAGTTGGGCAATGTCAGAGGCAGGCCAAGCAACAGGGATAATTAGGAACATACCTGCAGTTGTATAAGTAGAGACTCAGGGATGTTTAAGAAGGCCATCTTCCCAAAGAGAAGTTTCCCTATTTAGCCTTATGTCTTCTAGAATGTCAGGTCTTAGTGTCAGAAGATATGGGCCAGGGATATAGCTCAGTGGTGTAAGTGCCTGCATGGCAAGTGCAAGGTCCTGAGTTCGATCTCTGGTACTGCCAAAAAAAAAAAAAGGAAAAAAAGATGTGCATATAGCTGAACATGGTGGTGCATTTAATTGTAACACTCAGGAGGCTGAGGCTGGAGAATAGACACAAGTTGGAACCAGCCTGGGCTACATAGTACATTCCAGGCCAGGATGGCCTACACAGTGAGAGTCTATCTCAAAAAGCAGAAATAAAAACAAAAAATACAGTAAAAAAGCAGATGAGCAAATAAATAGGGTTTTATTGTTAAAGGTGTTCAGGCTACTGTACAGATGGGCTCATTGTAGATTGACTGTCTTGGATTCTGTTTCACTAAGCCAAGTAGCTTCAGGGAAGTGGCCCTTGGCTCTTACTATCACTTAATTGATACAGACAGAACTGTTGTATAGTTGGAGAGATGGTATATTTTAAAGTGTCCCTCAGATTCATCTTAATTTTAGGTTTCTTTTTTATGGTAATTTGAAGAGATCATTGTGCATTTGGAAGTGTCTCTCTCCATCCAAGCCTGGGCACACCTTGACTAAGGAGTCACAGCTTGCCCATGGGAGGGAGTGTAATTCCCTCTCTACCTCTGCCCTCCTCTCCCCATCCCCTCCACTCATAGGAACCAAAGCTTTTATTCTTTTTCCAGATCTGTACAAGCATAAATTCATCAACTGTCACTTCATCAATACCACCTTTCTGGAGCAGAAGGAGGGCTGCCACATGGATTTTGAGGAAGACAACGACTTCCTGATTTACCTCGTCAGCTTCCTGGGCAGCCTGTCTGTCTTACCTGGGAACATCATTTCTGCCCTGCTCATGGATAGGATCGGAAGGCTCAAGATGATTGGTGAGTTGTTCGTGGTGTTCTGCTGGCTTCCATGGCTCGGCTGGTGACTTTCAAGGTTAATAAAGCGAAGTATTTCTTTTTCTTTTTTTGAAAACTATAAGGAAAAATTATTAATTTTTTAAAAGAGAGTACAAATTAGTATTAAAACAAAAAATTACAAGTGATACAGAATTTCACTTAAAATAATGTGAATTTCACAGTATTTGTTGTAATGCATGGTGTTGTCTTTCAACCAGTTATTCATATTACTAGATATATGCATGTAAAACTGGAAGAAGAAAGAAAATAAAGAAATATATAAGAAATTAAGAAGACAAAATGTACAAACAATTGAAAAAAAGGAGACAAAACAAATTAGATATTATGAATCACATCCACATGTGCAAACACAGTATTGTCTCCTTAGTGTGAGAACCTGAAAGACAACAATGGAACCTGAAGGGTACAATAGATACTGGAGAAAGGGAATCAACTTATTCAAAAGGAAAGAGTTACTGAGTCAAGGAGAAGGACAGGAAAAGGAATGGGGGAAAGAGATATATCTATGTATGTAAACAGGATGGTTTGGCCAACTATACTGTGCATTTCTGTTGGTCTTTGGAAAGGAGTGTTTCTTTTTCTTAGGGAAATCTTGTTAAGTAAACCTAGCAGGTAAGACTTAGTCTGCTGTTGTAGACTCAAGGATACATGTCTAAAGAAGACTAGAGCTCTATGGCAAGAGTCTTAGAGGATGGACTCTGTTATTGTTAGACCTGTTCTGTTTTCACTTCCATAAGGATATTGAATATATTAAACCTACGTGCTTCATAATACTAGAATGAAAAAATATAAAATGCCCTTAAATGATAGTTTGATTATTTAAGATGAAACATGTTGTCTTTATTGTTTATTAGTAATAACATTTTGAGCTTTGCAGTTGGAAAGACCCCTGTTGAAGTCCTTTCACATAATGATTGTTTGACTTTGAACATGTTTCTTTTCTTTAGCTTTTACTTTCCTTCTCTTTCTAAGATGAAGATGTCTTAGATAACTAGTAGGACTTATTGTAAAGAACTGAATATATCATGTCCCAAATATCTTGTAAAGCTCAATGTATTATAGACTGTTAAAATAGGGAGTCATATTCATATATGGCTGGTTCATGTCTCAGGATTGGCAGGCATTTGCTACAGGAGCACAAGGCCATGCATGATAAATATGAAACAAAATGTGCAGATTGAGGGCCAGGCCAAAGTGTATAGTGGAGTATGAGCCAAGGTAGAGAAACAGGAGACCTCTGAGTAACAATGCCATTAAGAATCTGCTCTAGGGCAAAGAACATGAAGCTTTCTATTAGCACAGTTCAAAGGGAAACAACATAAATAACATAGTCATTTTGTTGGAGGTGAGAGAATTGAGCAGGTCTGTGTGGGAAGGAAATCTTTACCCAACATTTGACCCATATTGAGATTATTACAACTAGGGCTATGAATATTTAGAATAGTAAGCACATGAAGTGCAGTGGCTTTGGCTTCTTAGTCTTGTGTGGAGGAAGGAGAGTGCACTTGTGGGTACAGCAGACTGAGCTGTCTCTGGTAGAGGTGTCCTGCCTCATCCCGAAGCCCTATGAGAGAAGAAACAGAGGTTTTTAATTTCTGTAATGTCCATGTCCCATACAGTCTTTACCTACAGGTGGCACTTGGTACAGCCACTGAACTGATTGGAACCAATGAAAACAGCCAATTTCCCCAAGCCCCAGGTGGCTGCCTGACTTACAGCATCTCCTCTTGGCCACAATTAGCTTCATGAGTCACGCAAGTTCCTTTACTTCTGTGAACTTCTATTTCATGAAAATAATTAAAATAATATGTCTGTCTAAGTGAGAAAGTGAAGGCAGATTTCTGCCACTTCTGCCACTTGGCCTTTTGAATTAAGTGTCTAACAGAATGTTTAGTGGTCTTTAAAAAGCCAAGGAAGGGCTGGGGAAAGGACAGGGAAATGTGGGCATGTGACCCCCACATGGATCCTGGCGACAGACAGGATAGTGGGAGAGCCAACACCTTCTCCTTGCTGTGGAAGCCACCCTTGTCATTATGGATGCACCCCAGATACAGTTGTCCTCCATCATGCTACCTGAAGGCGTGCTTCCCAAACTACAGGTCCACACCAACTGTTTACTCATTTTTCACACACCACTGTCTGGTCATTGCCTCTGCTTTGTTCCTGAGGTAGAGTGCAAGCCCACCAAGGGCTTTAATGGCTCCTTCTTGGTCTCTGAACCCTCAGGCTTTAGGAAGGGCCTGGCATCCAGTAGGCCAGGTCCTGTATTTGCAGTGCATAGTAAATGCTACGTGCTTGTAAGTATCCACTTAACACTGTCACTTGGAGTGTGGTGAGCTGCTTCAAAATGGCCTCTTCCACAGCCACAGACCAACCCTGCTGGAGGAACTGCTAGAGCTACTCTGTCTTGTTTTTTCTGTTGGGCTCTTGGCTGGGTGTAAGTCATTCCTTATTGGTGTCAGAGTAGAAGTTTTCCTAATGAGGCCATTACTCACTCACGCAGTCACTCAATGAGCATTTATCTATGCAGCATTTACTCTCTGCCACACTGTGGGGAAGCGATGGGAATACAGCAGCAATCGAGCCAGTCAGTATCCCTGTGCTTAAAGAGCAAATGATCTATTGGGAGAGACAAACATTAGCTAGAAGTTCCATTAAACTAACATTATGAAGTGTTTCTTATGGGTCAGCCTGCATTTCAAGTGGTTTATTACTCCCATCCAAGTACTACCCAGGCCCAACCCTGCTTAGCTTCCGGGATCGGACAAGATCGGGCAAGTTCAGGGTAGTATGGCCATAGACATCGAGAGGTTTATTGCTAACACAATGAATCCTCACCATAATCCTTTGAGCTGGATTCTGTTTTTTATCAACATTTTACAGATAGGGAAAGTGAGACAGTATAGAGAAGTTAAGTTACTCATCCAAAGTCCTATCAGTATGAAGTGGTAAAGCTAGACTACACTGGCCATGTCTTCATTCGTTTGGTGATATTTTGAGTAACAAATGTTTATCAGTATTTATTGTAAGCTGAGTCCCTTGCTGGTCCCTTTGAGGGATGCATGCAGGTCCAGGGCACTGTTCTCAGATCACCTGTGAGTCACAGATATCTGTCTCTTCCCCTTTCAAGTCTTTTTTTTTTTCTTAATCTTTTATTTATTTGGTGTAGGGTCTTGTTATGCAGTTTGGACTCCTAGTGATCCTTCTGTCTCAGCTTCCCCAGCTCTGGGATTATGGGCATGCAGTACCAGAGATCAAATGCGGGTCCTTGTGCTGGCCAGGTAGGCAGGCACTTAGACTGCTGAGTTACTCCCTGGCTCCCCTTCCAACTCTTAACTAGCTGTTACAAAGAAGTCAGCAGGTCCCTGGTTATGGCCCTGCCACTTTCCAGAGTCAGCAGAATCTATTACAGTTACCATCTCCTGGCTCATCAGCAGGCTGTGGGGCTAGTTTTGCAGCCCCTGATCTGTAGTGAATTAAGGCTGGGGGTGCCCACACTGAGGCATTTTTTCCTGAGGCCAGATCAGCCTTCCAGCTTCTTGGGAATCAGAATTCCTCATTGTCAATGGTCTTGATGCCTGGTGGGCACTTGGGCCCTACTTCTCAGCTGGTTTGGGGGCCTGCTTTCTAACCTCCTTCCTGCTGACTCTGGGCTCACCTCTTTTCCTGTGCTGTTCCTGGTCTGTAGCATGTTCTAGCTCACTCTACACCCACTTGGGATTCCTGAGCTCCTCTGGTGTAATTACTGGGTTTGGACAGGATTTGGCACAGTCTTCCTTTGAGAGGATTTCTTATCATTACTCTGTCAGGATTCAGATCATCCTAGTGGGAAAAGAATTCATACCAGATGGTTGCTGTAAAGAGACTGTATTGATGGGATAAGTTTAGAGGCGTGGACAGGGTTTTGAGAACAGAGGAGGAGCATGAGATATTCAGACACTAATAAATGTGGGTTTCAAGCACCAGTTTGATGGCTCCAAGGTCAAGGAGTGAAAAGAGTATTAGAAGAGCTGAGTGGGGGTTGGGTTCATGGAGGAAGAGCTACATGGGAGAAGCTGTGGGCTTGGAGGGAGGACCCTATGACAAGAGAGAGGCTTTGAAAGCAGGAGGAGAGAAACGGTTCAACCTCTTTCTCCTCTCAGTGGATAAGGATGTCCATGGCTAAGCTTTCCCAGAGGCACGGCAAGGACGAAGGGCAGAGAGATTTCTGGGTGGAGATGGGCATAAATGGAGAAGAGAGCAACCACGAACATGTTCTCACCAGAAGGTGAGCTCCATGGGAATGCTCAGATTTTTGTCTTAAGTGTGTTATTTATTCATTTATATTTCTTAAAAATGTTTAGTATTCTTTATTTCTATTGATAAATTGTAATTGTATATATTTATATGGTATACAGTGATGTTATGACAAACATATGCAATGTGATATGGGTAAATCCAATGAATTAATGTATCTATTATCTCACATATTTACTATTTTTTTGTGATGAGATCTTTGAAATATAGTCTTTCAAACATTCCAAACTCTACAATGTATTATTAGCTATAGTCACTCAACTGTGCAATAGGTTTGTGTTGGTTGGCTTTTCATTGCTAGGACAAAATACTTGAGATAATCAACTTTAAATGGGTGAAAGGTTTACTTCGGCTCATGGTTTCTGTACATTATTACTTGGCTTCATTGCTTGGATCCTGTGGGGAGGCAGACGGTCATGGTAAGGAATTCATGGCAGGGCAAAGCTTCTCACTGTAAGCAAGCAGGAAGCAGAAAAAGAGAAGAAGGAGCTGTAGCCACAGTTTCTCTCTCTCTCTCTCTCTCTCTCTCTCTCTCTCTCTCTCTCT
>NDGM011144774.1:4989-18605 GCA_002564305.1 Octomys mimax | reverse complement strand
TGTCAGTGTCAGCCATGTGGATGAGTCATGGCCATTGCTTGACCAATTTGCTCTCTCTGAAAGAATTTTGAAACATTTTGAGCACAAAAGTTCTTCTACATTCTGAAGTGTGGCTTTGAGAAGGTGACTGGATCATGGGGCTCTAACTTTATCCTATGAAATGGTCCCTTGATAAAATCATCAGCTGAATGGCCTTCTCAGGAAGTGGACCCTAGTTGGATAAAGCAGGTCACCAGGAGCATGGCTTTGAAGGGTGTATTTTGTCCTCAGCCCCGTCCTCTGGAACTCTCTTATCTCTGTTTCTTGCTGCCATGAGGTAAGTGGTTTTTCTCATTAAGCCCTTCCGTCATGATGTTTCTGTTCACCAAAGGCCCCAAACAATTACCACACACAGAAACCTTTGAAATCAGGAGCCAAAATAAATCTTTCCTCCTCTAAATTGTTCTGCTCTGATATTTAGTCACAGAAGTGAAAGCTGATGGACAACAGCAAAACATCCATGGGAGGAGGCCATGGTCATATGGATGGCTTTTATGTGGAGGATGCCTCAGTTCAGAAGCATTTGTGTAAAAGCAGAAGAGGAAAGGAGCTTGGATGCTCTGTGAGGTAGTGATCTTTTGTCAGTTTATTAAATTCAGATTTATTGCTGACTCTCTGGCCCAAAACGTAGCTGTTAGGAGTCCATAATGTGGGGTAGAAATACGAGTTCTCAGTGAATCAGGGAAAAATAGAGAAGAGACCTTAATGGCCTGTCACTTGGAATAAATCTTAGTGGTCACATAAACTATGATGACAGGAATTTATATTGTTCCTCAACACTTGAATGACTAATGTGGTCAGAGTGGGAAGCCACAGAAATTATTTCTCTTAACAAGCCAGCACCTGTTTGTAGGTTCCTGGCGCTGTTTGAAGACATTGTGGAGTGTCACCCTGGCATCCCACTGTCAGGCCTTGGGTGGGCAGCAACCTTTCACAGCTGAGACACAGGTGGCACTGTAGCCTTCTTTTGAGACTCTTCATTAGGCGGCTCTCAAGGTTTCTTTTTAGAAAGGTTCTGAGTTGACAGGAAAGCAACCCTGAGAGGTCAGAAACTTCGACAAGGCAGGGCAGGACAGGGGGAGCTGCAGGGGCCTCCTATGCCACTCAGAGATTCAAGATTCTGCAGCATCAGAATCAGTAGGCTACTCTTTGAGGAACACTAAGAGAATAGTTAGTATAAGACCTCATCTTTCAGATGATAAGATTGAGGTTCATAGCTTGAAAACAAGGGTCTCAGTGTCGCAGGATGGGACAGAGGCAGGTGTGGAATGAGAGCTCAGGTCCCCAATTCTTTTTTGATGGCAGCTTTTCCTTGTTTGAGACTAAATGAACCTAAGCCTGCAGACCATTGCAATCAGATGGGTGTTTCCCTCCGAGTGGTGGGAATGCATGCTCTTACCCATGGGATCTCACCAGGGTGCCCCGTGCAAAAGCATAATCGACCTAAAAATCCTTGCTGATGTAATGTTATCCCTGACACCGTATTTTCAAATATGGGAATCATGTTAAGCGAGGAGATTTAGCTGCTCTTGCCACAAAATTAAACAAACAGAAACCAGATCATGATATGAACTGATGACTACATTAACTTGTCTCATGTTCTTCACATGAAATCCTCAGGCTCATACTGGAAGGTGCACAGAATGGTTATTTTAACTGGTATCATATAGAAGAAGCTGAGGCTCACAAAGCAAGAACCTTCTCAAGGATCAATGTATCTTTCTATAGAATCACAGATGCATTGTGAGCAAGTTTGACTGTTGGAGTAAGTTAATGGAGTAAGTCAATGCTGCTGCTAGGTGCCACTTAGAATGTACACAGCTCCTGGGCCTGAGCCTGTGCCCTGAGGTACTAGAGAAAGAGGAGGACGTCAACTCCCCTGGCATTTTCTAGAATGGCCTGTGCTGTCCTTGTCTCCTAAAGTCCACAGATTCAGTTCCTAGAGGTTTGGCTAAAGCCAGTTTCCCACTCTCAAATGAGCATTTAAAATGCAATTTTTAAAAAGAGTTTCTGAATCTGACTTTGGTGTCCTATTTTCTGTCATAAAATCCACTTTAACTATTTTAAAATCTACACATCCAAAAGAGTACTTGTTGCTAAATTTTATGCTTCTATTCATTTATCAAGTTTACAGAATTTTATGAAGATGGATTTCTTATCTGTGTAGATGTTTTTTCTATTAGGAGGTATAAAACTACTGTTTCCTCAAAGTGATACATATCTAACAATAAACACTTATGTTAAAATTTGAATTCCAATCAGTTGTTACACATGGACATGTCTGATTCTGAGTAATTGTAGATGACATATACCAACATTGGTCAGTTTTTTTAATCTCGTGGTTCATGATCAGCTATTAACTTATGAACTAAAATTTGTAGGCAATATCCCAGGTAACCCAGAACAAAATGCTGCAGATTTGACTTATTGTAACCATACAGTGGATGTAGGTGTTCCTCAAGTAATGCTTCGAGATCCCAGGGGGTCACTGTGAGCATCGATGGGGCAGAGGCCTTTACACTCAGGAGAATATTAGAGGAGTGTGAAAGTTGAGCCCAGAAAGAGCCTGGAAAGCTTTAATTGTGGTGACTTTAACATCCATCTATCCACCTTCCCCTCATATGACACACATGTGTGGAGTGCTTACTGGGAGCCCAGCTCTGGGCTGTGCTTTGGGGATACCACTGTGAGCACAGTCATGGCCCTTGACTTCCTGGAGCATTTTCTCTTAGCAAAGGGTGTATACTTTAAGGAATAATCACACATCTGTATCATTCCTTGTTTTCTTCTATTAGTGGAATCCATATTATTTGGAGTAGCAATAAGCCCAACCAAACAACTATATTTTCTAGCCTCCCCTGTGGCTGAGGGTAGCCATGTGACCCATTCTGGTCAAGATGTAGAAACCTGCTGGATGTTTCAGTAGTTCTTATTTTCTAGTGTAGTAACTTGTGAGCTAAAATTTCACACTACCCCTTCCATCTCATTACTTGCTTTTCTCTTTTTCTTTTTTCCTTTCTCCTGGAATACAAACAGGAAATTAGAGATGAGTAGCCATCTAGCTATTATAAGGAGGCCTTGCAATACTGTTCCATATGAGAAAATAAGCACCTATGGTCTGGTTAAACCCACAGTGACTGCCCCTCTCTCTCATAGGCATCCATGTGTGTCCTTGTTGATGCATACACGCATCAATAAGGTTATGAGGTCAGAATTCTCTCCCAGGGCTTTAGGAGCTGGAAAAGGTGAGCCTGAAGTGTCAACTGGCATGTCTTCAGAATCATGTCTGCAAGGCTGGCCAGGTAAGCATGATCTAAGCACGTATGTTTCAAGAGCTCCTGGGTGGAGCCAGCGTGTGTGAGTGGATTGGGAGCATTCTATCATCTATAATCTGAGGGCACTGTGAGATGGAGTTAATGTGTCATTCTGCCTACTTAAGTCACCTGCTGTCACTTATGAGATGGAGATGGCAGAGTGTGGGTGGAATCTCCTCTGTAAGGGACACAGGTCATTTGCCTTTCTTTTCATTTTACAAGTTTTGAATTAGAGGCAGAAAGGCAAGAAACACGTGTAGCAAAAGCTAAAGGAAAAGGTGGATTTTGAGTGGGTCCCTGCAAGCTGGGGCAGAAGGCAGTGGATAGATATGTGAGTGCGAGGGGCTCTGGGTGGAGGGCTCAGCAGGGAAAGGCCTGGGAGTCCAAATGGGCAGAGAACCAGACTAGAAAAGGACAAGCCAGAGCCCAGGGACTTTCATAGTTACTAAAGAATGGACTGAAACTTGATCACTGCTCAGGGAAATGGGATAAAGGTGAGGGTGTGTGTGTGTGTGTGTGTGACCCTTGAGGGAGGTGCAGAGAGCCAGGGAGGCACCCAGTAGACTTTCCTCTTCCAAGAGTGAACTAAGCTGAATGATGGAGCCTAGGGGTGAATTTTCACCCATTTCAAGGGTGGGACCCTGAGTTAGAACTTACCCTGCAGCACAGACCGGGGGAAATGCAGCTCAGGCTGGGGTCGCTGCCTTCCCGGAGCAGCTTGTCCACGGCCCCATGTTCCCGCCCTGGGAAGAGCTTTCTGTGCTGTGTGGCAGGGTCACGGAGAAACTGCTCCGGGGTAATGAGACAATTAGATCCTTGCATTTTTCCTGCAGGAAGGAATCTGGGCCCCCGTGGCGTCTGTCCCCTCCTGTTCCTCCAGCTGGCCTCATTGCCACATGCACCCCTCCCCGGAACCAAGTCTCTTTGCTGGCTGCTCCAGCCCACGGGCGCACACACAGGGCGCAGGCGAGGCTGGAGCAGGGACGAAGCCCGAGACTGGCAGGGGCGGCGTGATTGACGATAGTGCTCCATGTCCCTACACTGAACGTCAAAGTTCTCTTGTGGGGTTGGCAGCCCAGTCTAGAAAGCTGCTTCATAGCGGAGGCAGCATATGGCCTGCTGACGGAGCAGCTGCTGGGGAGGAAGATGCTGAAAGGAGGCCCTGAGGGATAAACACAAGGAGCGTGCGTCGCCACGCCATGCGCACCAGTGCTCCGTTGTCGCTGCAGCTCCCCTACTTCTGCAGGCGAGGAAGTGTTTTCGGACTGCTCTGCTGGAGCTTCTGTTATGGACGTCGTTGTCAGAACCATCATCATGGTCAACCTGAGAATACCAACTGACGTTTGCTCAGCACTGACTATGTGCTTACAATGTTCCAGCCGGCTCTGGGAGCTACTTAAGGTGCGTTCTTTCACCTACTGTATTCCTGCAAACAGCTCTCAGAGGAAGGACTGTTCTTGTTTCCATTTTGTAGATGAAAAAATGAAGCTCAGGAGAACTAAAGGATTTCACAAAACTGGCAAGCGGTCCAGGTTTACATTATCCTTGTGATTTCTGGTTTAAAACAGTTTGAATGTCAGACTGGTGTACAAGTGGGGTGCTGAGATGCAGGAGGCATCGTTTACAAAGCAACAAGACATTCATGTTCTCTCGTGACCTCCAGAGACTGGGGCAGGTCCCCTGTGTAGCTCAGGAGTGGGGTGTGATGTAGTGAGTGTCATGTTAGATACACGAAAAATTGCTCAGCCCCAAGCGAGCTGCACTCAGATCCATCTGGGTGAATAAAAACCTCCTTGGAGTGTTTGTCCAAGGCCTTATCAGAAGCTTGATAGAGACGAGAGACTTGAACTCTGATTCAGACCACACAGGTCCTGTCCTAGCTCTGTCCGCCCTGGGGTGGATCAAGCTAAGTGGGGAGAAGTGGTTTGAATTGGAGGTGGGTGGGCAGAGTGGAAAGAACATGGACTCACAAGTGGGACTTATTTTCGAAGCTGTTGCTGGAATCCTAATAAGTTTCTAGGCTAGAAAACATGGAGAATACTGTTTCGAAAATGCCTAGATTGGGTGAAAAGACCTGTGTCTCCCTCCCTCATGGACTGGTCGGTAACTTGACACCCAGAAGCCCAGAAAGCTGTGGGTCAGTCCCTCTCCCTCTGTCAAATGCCATTTCTCTGGGTAGCACAGTCACCCCAGTTGGAAATCTGGACCTTCCAGACCTGGAGACAGAAATCAAGTGCCCATTCATCACATTGAAAGCTGATACCCGATGGAGATTCAATCCCATCTTGATGTTGGAAACTTGGAGAGAAATAGAGTGGACTAATTTTCTCAGGCACCCGGGGAAAAAAGTTCCCAAGTATCAATACAATACCATAAACCAAAGGAATGGCATCACTGGATAGTTCTACTCCAAGAAGTGGCAAATCAGGCCCTTCAGCCTTGCTTCCAGAGCATGACACTGGATGTCTCCTCCAATGCGTGTTGCACAGGGCCACTGCCAGCAGGACTTTATGATGATAGTTGGGACAGGGAAGAAGAAATACACAGCCTCAGCCTCCTTTTCAGAGATGATGCCAGAGAGCCTAGAGGAGGCCACGCCCCTGAGCCAGCTCTGCTGAGCGGAGCAGTGAGGGAGGAAGCAAGCCGGAGTAGCGCAGACAGGCTACGTTGCTAATGTGCTGTGGCCCTGCAGTCAGGATCCCACAGTGGCCGTGGTGGCATGCCCTGAAGTGCAAGAGCAGAAGCCTGCCACACCTGGACTGCGAACACCGGCAAGAGTTCACTGGGACCACAGGCACTTTTTTCTAGTCTGTGTCTAAACTCTAAGGCACAGGGGTACGCCAAATGGAGTTCTTGCATGTAACAGAGAAATCAGATTCCCAGTCTCTTCTTGATTTAACATTTTCCTGCCTCTGATGTTCTTTGGACTGTGGATGTTAATTTATGCTGTGCCTTTTGCCTGGAATACACAGCCCACCAAACTTTTATTTCTGCTTAGAAGCCCAGCTCAGGACTCACTCCTTGTATGATGGCTTCTGTGGGGCCCCCACATAGTCGTCACTTGTTACTTGGGATTCCCACACTGCACACTCTTCTATGATCACATTCTGTTTCCTTTCTTGAAGAGTTTGTTCCCACACTAGGTAGAGAGGAAGACTAGTTTTTTAGTCTGTTCCAAAGGCCCAGGCCTGGGTAGCTTCCAGGGCTTGGTAGCTACTTCCTTTTTAATGCCCACAGTATAACCCGCTGGCAACCTCAGGCTGGTTTTATCTTGCATTACACATTTTGTACAAACCTGCAGGGAAACTTTGGGGACTGGCAGGGAACACCTGGGAAGACTCCAAAGATGCAGAGGCAGTGACTTTGCCCATCCTGAGTTGTGGCCCAAGCAAAAATGTGCTCCTAGAAAGCTGTCTGCTCAGACCAGGCCAAAGCCAAGTTTCAGGGATTAGGAGGGCAAGCAGAGCCAGTTGCTCTAGCCCCAAAGACTCCATAGTGCCTACAGCACCAGGATTGGTCCCTCATAAGTTCTGCTGAGCCCAGCTGGTGCTGCTGTAGCCCTGTTGTCCAAGGGGGACCAGAGCAGTTTACACCAGGCCGCTCTGGCTTCTCAGCAGCCACGGATCTGCAGCCAGGTGCTCAGCCTCAGGTTCCTTCCCTTGTAGAGGATAAGCTGCTAACTTTATAGGCTGATGAGAAGGATTAAGTGAGGGCAGGTGATATAGCTTAATGGGGCACAGCGCCTGACTGGCAAGTGTGAGGTCATGATTCCTGGTACCAAAAAAAAAATAGAATAATAATAATAAAAAGGCTTAAATGAGATGCTGCTTGATTTATCCTCTTAACTAAATAAATATTTCCTTATTTAAAGTATTATTTATACATTTTATTGCAGCGTAACTAACCTAGTGCATGAATAACTAACATAACTACCATGAAGTGTGTGGATCTTAGCTGTTATCACTGTGGCTTTTGATGCATGTTGACACCTGGTAACGTCCAGCCAGGTCAAGCTACAGAGTTAAATGAGGTCTGAAGATCTGACCTAAGCTTATATACTGTAAAGCACTGAAAAAATACTGATTTTGACTACTACCAGGAGGTGGAGCCTCTTTCCCATTAAATTTCTCTCTCATAGTGTGTAGGTTTCTTAAAATCATGAGCGCCAGTTGCAACCACTCTAGCAATTTTTTTTTTCCTAGCAAATTATTGCTGGTACCAGCACCTCTATATTTCAAGTCCAAAGTAGCCACAGAGACAGAGACCCACCTACCACTATTGATGGCCACCTTTCCAGCACCACCATTCTGGGCCCTGTCATGCTTGTCTCTGCCCTGGACAGGAGAGCGTGAACCCACAATCTGCAGCCGTAAAAGCACTGCGGTCTTACAGCTCTGATTTGGTACAGTTTAATTCAGAAGACTTGCCCCGTGTGCCAGGTCTGGGTAGAGAAGGAGCAAAGCTGATTTTCTTCCCAGGCTGGGCCCTCCAACGGGGCCATCTGACCGTGGGTTCACGGGCACATCAGTGTGTAGCCGTGAGAGGAAGCTTATGAGTCAGAGGTTATGATCGCCACTACTTTCCCTCTTACGGAACTGCCCTCTGGAAGAGTACCAGGCCCCTCTCCAGTGCCAAGTGCTCCTTTGGGCCTTAGCCAGCCTCCATTCTTTACCCCATAGTTTTGCCTCTGACTGTCCACGGCTCCTCACAGTGAGCGAGTTCCTGAGAAATCCAGCTTCTTCCCTCCTAGACCTGGGTCTGGCCTGCTACTTTCCCTCTTTTTTCCTCTGGTACCACTAGCCCCGAGTGGCTCTGTCAAAGCCACCACTGAAGGTCAGCATTGCCCTCGCTGAGGTTCTGTCTCGTGGGCCTTCTGTCCTGCCACCTCTGCTGTTGCCAATGGAAACCTCAACCTGCTGACTCACCTCCCAGCTCTCTGCCAAAGCTGGAGTCTACTGTCCCACTTCCTGCCAAATCTTTTTTTTTTTTTAATTTGTACTTGTTTGCAGTCCATAATGTTTACATTCTTTGTGTGGAGGTGGGACATGGACATAGCACATCTTAATTCCTCTTTTCATCCTTTCCTTCCTTCTTCTACCCTCCCTCCTTCTCTTGATCCTTTTCTCGCTTGAGAAAGATCTTCTTCTCTGCTTTTTGTCATCTTTTATTTTGCCCTCTACTTTCATTTTGGTTTTTTTCATCTAAAAAAATCCATGCCACGTTTAAGCTTGTGTATTTGGTTTATTTCACTTAACATTATGGTCTCAAATCATATCCATTGTCCTACAAAGGGATGTTCATCTTTCTTTATGGCAGGATAGTGGTACGTTGTGTGTAAGAACTGTATTTTCTGTAACTATTCCCCTGCTGATGGACATATGGGCTGTTTCCAAGGATTAGTTATTATGAATTGTGCTTCTATGCACACGGGTATTCATGTAGCTCTATAATATGATGTTTTTAGCTCTTTGGGGAAGATACCTAGCAGGGGCAAATCTGGGCCAAATGGAATTTCTAGTCTTGGATTTTTGAGGAATTTCCATAGTGATTTTCATGGTGGTTGTACCAGTTTATATTTCCACCACCAGTGTAGAAAGGTCCTTTTCCCCCTGCCCTGCAGACCCTTGAATAAAAATGGTAGAACAGCCTCCTATCCTTCTGGAAGCAGCTCTCTATCTCATTTCTTTGGTTGTATATTGCTTAACTCTTCTGCTTGTTGATGATGACGATCCTTTACAAAACCTCTGTGAAGGACTTCTGGACATTTTATAACTTTCTTCCCTTTTAATTTCCCTGTCTCCTGGTGCCCAGCACCAGCCTGGCCCCTGGTCTTAGTGAATGGACAGATGAATGCTTCATTAGACAGCATAAGTGAGGGCAAAGCCGCCAAGCTATTCATCATACTTTGAGAGACCTAAGCTTTTTCTAAAAGGCCAGGATATGCTAATTCAAGCAGGGGCTTTGAGAATCTTTCCCCATCCCCTTCACCCCTGATCCTGTCCCCTAATAAAAGTAGATGCTGACACTGTGTGCATCTCAGTGCTGAAAAATACTGAATGTGGAGAAACTTTCTCATAATTACCTACCTGCTTCAAAGTATAAACTATGTAATTTGCCTTTAAGTGATCTTAAATTAATATAAATAATGAAGTATGCTTAGAATATTCAAGTACTGGTACATCCCATTGAAAACAATTAAAATTAAGACAGATTTATTAGTATTGTGACTATTATTGATTAAAACGGTAATGATAAATAAGGGGAAATGTTAAGTACAACAGGGAATAGGTAATATTTCTTCAAAGTAATCATTTTGCTGTGACTACCCAATTATTAGTACATTTAATGTGTTATTCAGTGCAATTAATTACGCACTTTGCTTCTGGGAAGGCACTAGGAAAAATTTCTTTCTGCCTGGAGAGGTTGCTTCTCAGAAGGACAGGGAAGAGCCAGTGCTTTCAGGCACGGTGAGGGAGACCATGCTCTTTGAGGATTCCAGCAGCTCCCTTAGAAGCTGCCAAGACCCTTGGGGAAGAAGGGACATAGCCCCTCTCAGGCTCAGAGAGTTGCTTTTCTAGCCATGAAAGGTGCTGGGGAGCGGGGCTGGTGGGTGGAATTGGAAAATCTGGCTGGAGCCTTGGTTGGGTCACCTAGGTGTGAGGTCTAGGCGTAGCAACAGGTAGTTTCCCATCTGAGTAGTTCATTTCCTGCTCATGAAACGAGAACGATACAGCCCACCTGCAAAGGTCTCTATGTGCAGGGAATCTGTCATGGCACAGATGCTCAGAGCCATGGGGATTGCTTGTCGTGGGACTCAGGTCTTCCCCACACTCGGTCTGACTGGAAGATTTGCTTCTGGTTCCTGCAACCAGCCTCTGGGGGTTGCTTCTGCCAGGCTGTCGTAGCCTTCTATATCTTAGTGCCAGGTGAATGCGGAGGGTCACCCACCTGCCCACCTTCTCCACTTTGTCCCATGTCCCCTGCCCCAGGTTAGACTGTCCACAAGCCTCTTTTCTTCTCTCCTTGCTATGAAGGAAGTCAGATGTGAGATGATGAAATCATGATTGTTGGACATTTTTACAAAGTTCTTGCCTATTTGTTTCATTATTTGTCCCTACTGTCATTTTATTAGATTTTCTTCCCTCATTATACAAACAATGAACCTGGGGTCTGGATGGGGCAAGTAACTGACTAAGGTCACAGACCGCAGAAGCAGCATCCTGGGGACTTGAATTCATCACTGTCTTCCTCTGCACCCCGCATCACTGCCACGTCTTTCTCCTCAGAGCTCCCAGCTCCCGACCCCGCCAATGCCAAGGGTTCACTGTATTGTCTCATAAAGCTAATTGCTCGCTTTTACATAAAGGCTTTATTTTATGAGCTTCAAATTGCCCAAATTAGATTTTATTAAGCTCACGCGTATGATTTCCCTTGTTTTTATTAAAATTAAGTTCATTCCTTCGCTATTTTGCAAGGGAGTTTGAAATTAGGATCGCTTTGTATCCACGGAAACATGGAGAATCTTATATGAGATCAGACTTTTACACACAGAATGAGAAAAAAAAAATGGTAGCTGGTAATTAGGTACGTAATTCATAGGCAAGTTCCCGGAGCATAGTGGCCCTGCTCCTCCCCGTGGTGGGGAAGACAGGCACAGTGGTTAGCGGGACAGGTGGGTGTCAGTTCCAGTTCTGACCCCATGCATTCTGTGGCTTTGAGACAGGCATGTTTCTGGCTCCAGCCATCTGTACAATGGAGGATTAAGGAAGTTAGGCATGGCGGAGAGATATATGCCATCTTTCAGTTCCACTCTTTGTAGCAAATGGCTGTGATGTTGTAAGAGGAAGGCTTGTATTGTCATGCCTGGACTCAGCAGAAAAATGCATCCTGATTCACTGATTTATTCAGCAAGTGCTAATCAGTCCAGTCCTATCAGGGACTCTTCTATGCACTGGGCCTGGGCGAACAGATCAGAAGAGGTTCTGTGCTGAACCAGTAACAATAGCAACAAGCCCAGAAGCAATACTTAACCAAGTTAAATTGAACAGTGGTGATAAATTAGAAGATAAATCAGAAAACAAGATGCCACTTGAGGTTTGGAGGTCCACCCTCCCCTCTGAGGAGGTACTGTTTGAATGAGGCTAAAGGCTCAATAGCATCCAGGAAGAGACTAGGCTGCAGCCAAGATGTAGACCACAAGAAAGAGTGGGATTGGCACATCTGAGGAACAGAGATGAGGCTGGGGCAGGAATGTTAGACAGTGGCTAGATGGGGATTGATTAGTTATGTCTACCATTGGCTGGGGAGAGAGTTATGTATTTGCAAACCATGGGCTGAATGATCTCAGCAAAGACATTTTGGGATATTTTTCAGAGGAGCCCCTTCCTGGTATAGGAACGTGGCCCAGGGAAGAGGTGTTGCTTCACTGAGGTGTTAGGAAGAGGAGAGTTTCTTGGGTAGAGAGTAGCGTAGATGTGAACTGGTCTTCGCAGGACGCTCATTTACATACCAAAGGGGATCAGCCTACCTCCCCACATTCACTGTATCCACCTGGGATGTACTTCTGCAGCATTTTGGGCCAGGTATAACCCAGTGTGGATCAGGAAGATGTGCTATCCAGTGACTGTGCAGTCTACTTAAGCCAGGCTGATTCAGTTTTTCTGAACACAGCTTCCTTATCTTTAAAATGGGACAGAAATAAAATGGGGCAGTGCTCCTCCTGTCAGCAGCCCCTCCCTGCCACCTTTGAGTTTTGGAGAACTGAAAAATACATGAGCAAAATGGGCTTTGTAAAAAGTGATATCAGCATTTAAATATTGATACTTACAAAGTGTTATCAGCAGCACTTGTATTTTTTATTATTATGAGGATATTGCTGACATTCTTCCCTAAAAAACTTGATTTTGTTGAGCATAAATTGCTTTTATGGAAAGCAGTTAGCAGAATATATCAATGGCTTAAAAAAATATGCGTTGCTTTTACCCAGGGAATTCTACTTAGAACTTAACAACATTGACAACAACAAAATAAGAGGACTTCTGCTTCTGGTTTGAAGAGACTGAAGCTTCTGAGAGGCTGGTGCTTCTGCGAAGAGGTTGAAATGCTGGGCAAACACAAGAGAAGCATTCATATTCATTGTAAAAAGTGAACTATTGCTATCAACCAAAACATGGACGAGAAGATACATAAAAACATACTAAGACATAAATATATATGATACGTGAACCATAGCATGCATATTTGAATTCATATAGAATTCTACCTGTGGGTATTCAAGGCCAAGATAATGCTACAGTTTGGGTCTCAAATGTCCCACACACTCACAGCATTGCCCCCAACCCATGGTGTTATCTGAAGTGGTCAAATCTTAGTAGGGGCCTAGCTGAAGGTGGGTAGGCTGTTGGGGTGTGGCCTTCTCTGCCTCTCTCTTTTGCTTCCTTGCCTCCGAGAGATGAATAGTTTTCTCTACACACGCTGTCTGCCTCGGTTTGCTGCCTCTCCAAAGGCCAAAAGGCACAAGGCCAAGCGATCGTGGATGGGAATCTTTAAAACTGAAGCACACAAGTCCTTTACTTCTTAAGGTTTATTAAGAAGCTGGCTGACACAGACAGCATTACCCTGAGGGGAGGTGTAGTAGTTGGCTGGCAGCATGGGAGGGCCCAGGGCTCTGGTCATATTTGAGTCTTGATCTGGGTGGGGCTTCTGTGGGGCACTTGCTCTGTGAAAAGTCACCAAACAGTACACTTGAGTTTTGCACTTTTCTATATGTATATTTAATACTTTGATTTTTAAAAAATTTTGACTAAATAAAAAAGGAACTAATTGGGTATGTGGATAAAGATGTGTGGATAAGTGTATTTATTGCAGCAGCATCATGTAAAAGTAAAAAATAGAAACAAGCTAACACTTCAAAAAGGGGGGAATATTTAAATAAAATATGGTAATGACAGTGTCTTTAAATGGTGCTTTAAAAGGCTTTTTAAACCTGTAGGAGAATTTTAATATATCAATGTTAGTTGGATAAAGTGCTGTGTATATTGTGTCCAGAACCTGTGCATGAGTCATTGGGTCACCTCTTTAGTTCCGGAGAGTGGAACATACGGGAGAGGCTGGTGGGGGACCCACCCCTGTGCTGACAGGCTCCTCCCGTGGGGCTGCTAGGGGGCCATGGCAGGACAGAAGGCAGTTTAAAGGTCTGATTGGTGTGCTTGCTCTTCTCATCTTCCAGGGAAGCTAAGCCCATCGCGTTTCCTGGTCTTACTG
>NDGM011144764.1:0-10967 GCA_002564305.1 Octomys mimax | reverse complement strand
ATTGCTCAATTGTGAAACTGTCTCTTTGATATTTGTTTCTCAATACAATAAAAAAAAAATCTTCCCTATGTAGCATCAACCCCCAGATCCAGATCCCTACCTTTAAGACTTACTTAGTCTTTTCTTCTTAGTGTATTTTATCTTTTTAAAATTCCCTTCCAACCCTGCCATTTTAGGCTACATATTCAGGGTGTTCAGTAAAAAAGGAAACTGTACCACTGAGCTCTCTCCATGTGCCAGGTCCATTAGACAATTTTCACATTATTTCCTTGACAGTAACCCTGTTAGGCAGATACATTCATTTTACAGTTGAAAAAAATAAAAACAAAATGAAGTCCAAAGAAGCCAAGTGAATTGCCAAAACCATAAAGTAAGTAAATAGCTTAGCTGAGGTCTCCAGGACTACAAAGTGCACATGATCTACCAGGCAAATCTGAAGCAATAAATGGTGTTTAAATTTCTACATTCCTATTATCCCAATCTAGGTAAACTAAACTCCTCCAGGACTCACAAAGACTTAGTAATCACAAGAAAAGAAGCATTTTTCCCAAAGGCTGGTAGTTGGCCTGCCACATACACAATTCACCTGGCTTACTGCCAAGGAAGTTGTACTATCTGTGGTTTCTTTCTGCAGATCCGCCACCCATCAATTAGCACCTAAGCACAACTGCATATAGTTCATGGCTGTCGTGTCTTCTCTTGGTATGTCCTAGAACAGCAAGTAACCTCTTTGAGCCTGCTTCTGCTTTATAGAGATAATGGTAGTTGCGGAGATAGCTGAGTTGTGGTTACTCAGATAAACTAAGCATCAAGGTTCCAAAGATATGCCTCAGAATTTGATGTCTAACATCAAATTGCTGTCCTAGCTTCTTCCACGCTTTCTCCTGTGCTCTGGAAAAAGTCACTTAACTGCTTACTTTTCAGCCTATTTCTCCATATATCAAATGCAGAAAATAAGGCCCATTTTAACTAAACAAGGAAGAGGAAGACTCATTCAGCCAGTTTTTCTCATTGCCCATTTCATGTCAGGACTAAAACTATTGAGATGATACAGAATTAGGGGCCTTAGACCTAGTAGAAAGTGGAGCAGAGAGACCAAATTTTCCTCACAGCCTTTACAGCATCAAAAAATCCAACCAAGTTCCCAATTCTACTGATCTACTCCCAACCATCATCACTTCATTAACATAGCAGTGGCCTTCTAGCTGGTATCATCTCTTTTGCACTTTTCTTCCAGTATTTGTGGGGTAACTTTCAGAAAGACTCACTTCTATTTTAGGAATAAATGCTCTTATGCTATATATAAGAATAATTGGAAGAAAGGAGGAAGAGGAACCTTAAAGACCAAGCGTAAGACTGAGTCTGTCTGTCCCATTTCCCCTTGGGTGGCCCAGAACAGCCAAAATACTCTTTATAAAATAAGACATCCTGCTACTCTCCTGCTCTATGTCCCCTCCAAAAAAAGTACACCAGACCACACATGACTTGCATCTACCTCACCTCACTTCCTTAGTCTCTCATCTTCTCTCAGCATCCCCAGCCAATCTGGCTTGCTGATTGTTCCTCTACCCTTCTTGGTGCATGTCTGCCCTCACTCACCTTACCAGGTCTAAGCCAGATATGTTTCCTCAGAAACATCTCCCTGACCATCTTCCCATCAGAATTAGATGCTCCTAAGTTTTATCCTCTCAGATCATAGCACCTTTGTTTTCCCAACAGCACTTCTGATAATTTGTCTCTATGCAGTCCTGTTTACATGACACTTATTTGAAGCCTCTCTTCCCCTATGGACATGGAACTCTAGGAAGTCAGTGGCCATGTTGTCTTTTTATGAGTGTATATACAAATTACAGCACAGCTATTGGTGCATAGAAAGTACTCAAAAAGATTAGAAAGAAGGAAGGAAGGAAAGAAGGAAGGAAGGAGAGAGACAGAAAGGAAAAGGGAAAGGGAAGGTATGGAGGAAAGGAAGGAAGGAAGATTCCAGTATGATAAATATTACTATGGCTATACTCATGGGTGTAAAAAATAATGTCCAAACTGAGTTTTGGAAGATGAGTAATGTCTTATCAGATAAGCAAAGGGTAAGAAGACATGTTCAAGGAGAATGAGGCAGAAAAATCTCTCAGCATGTAGAAAACTATAGGGAAGGGCTTTTCAACCTTAGCACGCTTGACATTTGAGTAAAATAATTCTTTGGATGACAGGGCAGGTGAAGCTGTCATGTGCATCAGATGATATTTAGCAGCATTCTTAGCCTTTACTCACTAGATGTCAGTAGAATTACCCCTCCACTTGTGATGATGAAAAATGTCTCCAGGCATTGCTAATTGTCTCACTAAAAGTCAAAATTCACCCCTTACTGAAAACTGTGGCTGTAGAGAGATGTAACATCCTGGTATTCAAGGGACAATGTAAAAATAGAAGAAAGGAAGTCAGTAGCTAAACAATGTAGGACATAGAATAAGGTGAAGGCCTGAGGATGGTACCATGTGGGAAGGAAGGACTGCTTGCAAAGGTTTCCATGGGAGAGGACTGGTCACAACTCTGTGGAGTCTCAGGAGCACTGAGGAGAGTAAATTGAAGTTAGCAGAGGCAGGTAACCACCCCAAGCCTGGCCACCTCCTCTTCCAAGGTATCAACCAATATTTCTAGCACTAGAAAGCAAAGAAATATGGAGGTGCTGACATTCGTCCTAGGAAACCACCACCAGGGCCCCACTTACAGGTATAGGAGTCTATCTGGGACAGAGTTCAAGAAGGCCTAGACAAGAAAGAGGGAACATAAAGTTTGAGGAAACATTCTCCCAGGGTGGGAGATTTCTTAGCATTGAAACTAGAAAGATGCAAAATAAAAAGTTAGGATGTCAGGAACACTGAGCTTGGCTGTTTTACTCCCTGTCTGTGGAGTGAAGTCATGTCACTCCATTGACCAGAGCCTTGTTTTCCTCATCAGTGAGGTGGATGCCCTAAAGCTCACCTCACACACTTAAGGGAGAAAATTCAAAGCACACTATGGGTTAGAGACTCAGTTAGAGCTAAAGACTAAGTCTGTAAATTCTCAGCAAGCTTACCTCCCCATTCCTGCTGATATGGACGTCCTGGATGAAACAACATTGCCAAGTTCCATAACCAATGCTTTGCCTTGGAGGTTACATTAGTGCTCTGCATCTGAGTTTCTTTAAAATTTGAATTATGAAAAGTCATAAATCTTTTGTTGGATTCTATTAGCTACTGAAAGAATGAAAGATATATATATATATATGCCTCAGGACAGCTTCTAACATTTAGGAAGCACATGAAAAATGGCAATAACTATTGTTCTTTCAAGGGCAATTTTATACAGGACATTTTATAAATGAAGCCACATCTGTCCTTGTTCTGACTGTTGTAAAATAAGTGTAAACCTCCTCACTTCATAGAAGAGGAAACTGAGATCCACTTTATAGAAAGTTTATTTTTTCTATAAACATCTGAGTCTCTAATGTGCTCTTGTAGCAAAGCATCCAAGTAGGAATATGGAGTCAAACTGGGACCAAAGAATTGCTTAGGATGCATGTTTCTTTTTCCACCCAAGCAGGTCCTACCGTAGGTCCTACCATAGAATTAAGACATGTAGGGTTCACATTTTGGTTGATTTTCTGGCACTACTGAACAGATGCTGAGTAAATGTTGGTTAGTCTCTTCATTCAAAGAGAAAAGAAATCCCAAAGGGATGGAAAGAGATTACAGAGATCTTCTCTACTAGTAGGTATATGGATGGTAGGGAGCAAGGTAACCTCATCACAGTCCCTTTTCACAACACTCAGGTCTGCAAAGCTATAGCTGTTGATTGCACAGAACCTCAAGACGTATCTCCCCTTTTCCTATCTAGTTTCCTTTTATACATAGATTCAAATTTAAGCACTTCCATTTACTCTTTCTGATAACTTGGATAATTCACCAAATTTTAATCTATACATATCAATTTATATTTATAGACTAAAATCTAGAGGATATATCTAGATGATATCACCCATTTAAAACAATGGTTTTCAACTCTGACTGCACATAGGAGTCACTTGGGAAAATACTATTAATACTGACACCCAGCCCTCATTGTAGCCGTTATGGTAAAATTCTAAATATGGCTCAAGATATTAGGAGCTTAAAATCTTTCACATTATTCTATTATGTAATCAAAAATCTGTTTGACATGCATGTAACAAGTACTCAATACTATCTCTTCATATTTTTTTAGTTTTAACTGCCAGTTCAAAGTTTATTTTTTAAAGGTTTATCAGTTTCTCAAGATTGCTCTAGAATTCTTTATTTCTGCAACCCCACCCTTGAAAATTCTCATTTTGATAACCTCTGCACTTTCAAAACAAATGACTCAATCTCCAACCAATCAGCCAGGCTCTTTATCTAGCTTTGGTTCCTCTTCTGTTGATTGGATGGAGCCAATTGGTTAAGACACACAATGCCTTTGTAGACATGCCAATGAGAAAACCAAACAGATGGAATGATCCATTGTTCACTGTTCAGCCAGGGAACTCCATCATTTACCTCCAAATCTCTCCTCATGGCATGCATAAGCTCATATTACAAAATAGCCAGTTCTGTCAGATGGATCCTAAATGACAATATTTCTCACACCTAAGTACATGGTACAACACCCTCAACACCAGCTTTTGTATGAATGCCACCTCTATTCTTCATGGACTACTCCCATGTCAGGAGATGTGCCATCAGCCAGTCACTCATTCCCAGCCACGCCTCCTCCAAAGACACTCTACTCCACTCATGCTGCTCCCCAAAAGCTCCCCATGTGTGCGTATGTATACACTCTGACTTAAATGTATTTTCCTTTCATGGTCTGCTTGGACGGTTTTTAGTCACCTTTAAGAACACAGTTCAGCTGTTCCCCTCTACAGTTTATCTAACTTATCTTCCTAATTCTATCCCCAAATCACCCTCATTCCACCCTGACAGAATTTAGCTGTTTCCATGCATATACTCTCACACTCTTTGTAGCATTTACCATGATGCATTTCATTTACTTGTCATACTGAGTAAGGATTTCATATTTTTTTTCTTCTTATAACCAACTCCTAGTATAGGGATAAGATCTGAACAGGTCCAAACTGAATGTTTGTTGGACTAAATACAATTCTCTGTCCCGAATCTACACCAGTGAATTTTTGAAACACCTCCCGAAAATAATCAAGACAGGCTTTTCTCTGTCACCATCTAGGAGCTTATTTGTATTCATCTGCTGTGATAAAACTTTAACAAGGAAAGGTTAATTTGCTCACTCATGTATGCAGATATGAGCTAAAAATGAACATCATAAATCTAAAATAGCACAAGAGCTGTCTTGTCTCTGGAAACAATAATTACATTTTACAAGAAAGGAAGTATATGTGCCTGATTACGGAATGAAAGGATTTAAGGTAGTATTTTTTGCTGGCTTATTTCCTTGAATGGAGGATTCTGAGAGGCTGATGAGAGGAAGAGTACTTGATTTACCTTCTCCGGAGCAGGCAGCTGTAAGTGATTAACCTCCAAGGGGGTGATGAGAGGAACGGTCTGGAAGCCATCCTCAACCGAAGGTGGCTTAGTTCCCTTCTCATTGGGGTTACTGTTCAGCTTCACCATCCTTACGCCTTTCTTTCCAGACCTAAGGCAAGCAGTGGGATTCTGGTTATAGCAGTAGGTGAGGCAGGAAACGGGAAAGCTGATGATAGAGAAAATAATGCTGTCCTCAACAGCTACACTTGGGTGGCTTTCAATATAGTGTTCAGTAATTGATCTTCTGCTAGATTTCCTGACATGATTCCCATTGTCCAGTAAACTTCTTTAATCATCAGAACATGCCACCTGACCACTAGGTTCCTCAGCCCTTAAATGGGTGGAACGAAGGAAAATCCCAGACTTACATTAAAAATGCAAGCTAAAAAAACCCAACACACTACAACTAAAGTGTTCATATAATCCCAGCAGAAAGTGTAATCTTAGTGCAAAATGAAATCCTGCAGTTTGATAAATTTCACTTCACCATCCGGTTTATTATTTTATTATATTGATTTTTCTTCACCAATCCCCCAAAAGCAAAATAAATGCCTGCAATATCTCTCAGGGTACTATCTTACATCATATGTAGATTGTACATCAGTTAAATTTCATTAAAAAAAACCAAAAACATGGGAGAGGGAGACTAACATCAGCCCAATCCTGTTATTCAGCTATGGAATTCCTCCATTTCCTGAATAGCGAAAGGCCATTTTTTTGTTTTTGTTGTTCCAAGGAAAGTTAGCAGCCTCTGTATTGCAAGATTGCCAACTAAATAAACAATTCACATTTTTTCTTCTCCAGCTCCCTTGGAAGTCAAACAGTGTTTCCACCCTACCTTAAAAACCCAGAATAACTGAATTTCTCTCATCAAGCCTGCTAATGGAACGTTATTAGACAAAACAGGGTTGTTGTGTGGAAATCGGGGGTGGTAAGGATTTAGAAGATAGTGGAGAATGATTACAACAGAAACAAATGACTACTTACTGTGCTGCACTCTTAGGGGTCAGAGCAGATTCAAGCCAATTTGAAGAGGAGGATAAGCAGGAGTCCTCTCTCCTGCAGCCCCGAGCTTGTGGTGCTGAAAGGACAGCGCCTTGCCTGTGTCGGGATCTGGAGCTTCTGAGAGCGAGGCGCCAGAGAGTGATGAAGATCTCCTCGCAGCTGCTTGCTCGCTGGCTCGCTCGCGCCCCCTCCCACCGGGAAACAGACTCCACACCATCTGTCATCTGGCACCACCTGCTGTTTCTCATGCATGGCCACAACCACTACATGGTACAAAATGGTCTCAAAAACTCAAGAAGATGGGAGGGAGTCTGGAGATATATACCTTTTTAAAATAATGCACATTACATATATAGAAAACAACTTTTGAGATGAGAAAATTGGAAAAACAGGTTCACTTTTAGGAAAGGTAATCTTCTAAAAGCTTCCTGAACAATGTTATGAAACATAGCTGCTATAGTCTAACTTGCAGTCAGCAGAGAAAGAAAACCAATATTTATTGTATATTTACAATGAAGTAAGTACTTTTCCAGGATGAAAGAAGCTCAGGCTATCGCCTTCATTTGCAAAACGTGGCTTCTAATAGTATCTACATGATGAGGTTAGTGTGAGGTATAAATGAGATACCACAGGGAAAATAATTAGCACAAGAAGAGCAAATGACAAGCACTACATAAACATAAGCTACTCTCATAATTGTGCTGTAATCATAGTGGTTAACTAAAGTCACTGAGCTGAAATAGCACCAGAATTGGGATTTGGTGCTAGTCATTGCTACCATAGTTTATATCCAGCACATAGCATTATACAGAATGCAGTTACTGACTAAAATCAGAAAAGGCAAGATTCTGAAATATCAGAAAGTGTCAGTTGTGCCAAATTCTGGTTATATGATCTTGAACTTTTTGTAATCCCTCTCTAAGCTTCCATTTCCTTATCTCTGATTAAAAATAATAGCTTCTTCACAAAGTAGTTGTGAACATGAGAAAAGCTTATGTTCAAGGAAATTCCTTTTAACTTGGGAATGAGATTGTGAATGACTGAATTATTTCAATCCCAAAGACTGATCTTACACTGTCTTCAAATTCTCTAAGGTTAAAACCCTTGCCACTGTTTTTTCACCCAATGCGGTTCATATAACTGTTAGTTGTTTATCCTAGTTTCAGTGCTGTTTATGATGCTTTTTATGAAGTCCACCTGTCTTAACAGTTGTAATACTATCACCTTTTGCTGCAAGAGTAGCCTGTTTAGCATGATAAAAGTGATTACACTTGATAAGCTTGCATGTTAAGGATGTACACTTCTAGGTAAAACCTAGATGAGAACATACATATTATCTGTATAGTTCAGTAATGAAATTGTTTGTGAAAAAGTGGAAGGGGGGAGAGAGACAGAGAGACAGACACAGACAGAGACAGATATTTCTTTTTAGTGTGTATTTTAGGGAAGGGTCTACAGGCTGTTCAGGGTCTCACTACTAGATTGGACTCATAGTGATCCACCTGTTTACAGCCTCCCAAGAGCTGGGATTACAGGTGTGCGCCACCACACCCAGTCTCAATCACAGTCTCAGCACACCCCAGGGGCAGGGCCAACACTGCAGGCCTAGGGATCAAACTCCTTGCCCCTGTGCCTGTTTTTAGGTGCTTTTATCCATTGACCTATGTGGTTGGCCCTAGAGATAGATATTTCTGTGAGAAATTTCTGAGGCAATAAAGGCTATAACACACCAGGGACAAACAGGGCATTATTAAGACATTTATACACACAGGTGAAAAGGAAGATTTTAAATAATGTTAGTTATCAACTCCCTTCCCCAAACACCTGGATGATTTTCAAGTTCAAACATTGCCTAAAGACAACACAATGTGGCCAACCACATGTATTCAATTGTGAATGCCTACATTCCACCATATTATTCCTGCCCCACAAACAGACCAAACCCCCCTATATCTCATAAATGATTCACAACGAAAAACTGAACTTTTAATAGTACCATACCAGAATTCCTGAGAGTTATTAAGGTCCAAGAGAAAAGCTCATATTACAGCAGTAAGAAATCCTAACATGTGGGGAAGGAGAGAGAGAAGCTAAAGGGATAGACAAAGAGTTGGATCAATGTGGAAGATTTTCCGTTTGTTAGAGAATGAAGCTGAGCTGTTCTTAATAAAATAGACTACTGTTCTCCTATGGAGTTATTTTACATTTGATGTTGAAAGTGAAAATAATCACTTCCTCTGATAAGGTTTTTAACATATGTAAAAGTAATATATAAGACAATTACACCAAGAGTGAAGGATCATCTAGTGAATATGGTAAAAATGTTTCTATGTTATACTTAGAGCAATAAAGTACTAATTGTAGCTAAGTATGAAAACTGTGTCTATTGTATTTTAGGCATGACCAAAAAGATACAAAGAAATATAGTCAAAATATAATGGATAAATCAAAACAAAAGAGAAAAATGTTCAAATAAACAAAAGAAGGCAGTAAAGAGAAAACAATATTGAAGGAGCAGAAGAATACATTGAAATAGTGTATTCACATCTAAACATATCAATGATAACATTTAAATGATCAAACAAACAAATTAATGGCAGCTTTTCAGAAAAACAAAAGGATGGGCCTTTGGTTTTTCAACTTCCTTTTGTCACCTCATTTCCAATTTCATATAACATCAGTCATTTCTTCCATATCTTCCAGATTTAACCACAATATTAAAGTGGTGTGCCTGAGAGATACTGCTAGAAAAGTCAGTGTCATATCTGCCTTGGTCCCTAAAATTAGCTTCCCAAGCCTTACTTTCAAAAGCAGATTAGAACGTATGTATTATTTAGCTGAGAAAACAGCTGATTGGGAAAGCCTAAGGATTACAGAAAACACTGACCAGTATGAACACATAGACCTAGATTACAGTAGAACCTTCTACCACTGTTCTAATCATTTAGGGCCTCCAAGAACTAGCCAGAGAAAGAAAGATAGAAAAATAGTAATCAAAGTAGAAATACAATTTTGATGTGATTGTCTACATTGCCTGACAGGTACAACACTAATATTTAGCTAGAGAATGCTCTAGAATCTTTCAAGAGATCCTAGGGACTTGCCAGTCTGTGGTCTGCAGTACTGAGCCACAACTCTTCAAATATTAAAGGTGATATCAATGATGGTGCAGTGAAGTGTCCATCTGGCTAAGAATTACAAAGGAAAATATTTCAACACAGGATCAGTTGACAATGACAAAAAGATAAAGGTACTTTTTAAAGATATATCATGATAATTCAGAACATTAGAAAGATGAATAGCTATAATATCAAGGAAGATTTCATACATACCAAATTACTAAAGATGATGGACATTGCATATAACTAAAGTATTATTCTCATGAAAATCTTAAATGCATATGAATCTACTAAGAAACTTCAAAACATATTAAGCAAAACAAATGACATGACTGAAAGAAGGTATTAACAAGGCCATAAAACAGTTGGAGACTTCAGTATTTCTCTCTCACTAATTGATAGAACAAGCCAAACATCAGCAATGATACAGAACAGGGTTTTAGAACCAATTTAGGACTACCAACATTTTTGATTCCATAACTTTTGTGACAGGTTATATATTGTTTAGCAATATCCCTCTACATGTTCCTGCCAGCTGTGACATGAAAAATGTCTCTGGACATTGATAACTATCCTCTTGGGGAAGGAAGACAAAACCATCTCTAATTGAGAGCCACTGCTACAGAAGAACCAAAAAAACACCACCAATCAACTGAATCTAACTAACATTATAGACCATTTCATGTAATAAAAAAGAAGCAGCATTATTTTTAAGTGTGCATGTATCCCTATCCAAGATATGCTGTATCTTGAGTTATAAAACAAACTTGAACATTTCTTTAAATTTAAAATGATGCAAAGAATGTTTAGGATTATATCAGAAATCAATGACAGAATATTAACAGGAAAACCTCCAAATATTTGGATATTATACCACACACTTATAAATAATCCATACATTAATGAGAAAATCTAAGGGGAGTAATAAAATATTTTGGACAAAAATGAAATATTAAATACCAAACTCCTAGTCATGCAGCTAAAAGTGATGAGACAAAAGTATATATTATAAAAGAATAAAACTCTCAAATAAGTAATATATACTGTTATTCAGAAAAAAATAAAAGCAAAATAAGCTCAAAGCAAACAGAGAGAAAGAGATAATAAAAAGCAGAGGGGGGCTGGGGAGATGGCTCAGTGGAATAAGCACTTCTCTGGCAAGCGCAAGGGTCTGCATTCAATCCCTGATTCTGCTGAAAAAATAAAGAAAGAAAGAAAGACTCATTTTAATACAGATGAATGTCCATTTTGTATCTGTGTATTCAGAATGGTTAGGATAGATATATAGTTA
>NDGM011144742.1:0-16827 GCA_002564305.1 Octomys mimax | reverse complement strand
TCTCAGAAATGTGTTAGGAGTATAGAAAAAAGATTATTAAGAAAGTCTCAAATCCCTGACAATAGAGGTAGTACAGTACAGCTCGATTCGTGGAGTTTCATGAAAAATAGACCTAAGACTCAGTCCCTTCTCTGACATTTACTAGCTGTGTGGTCTTGGACAGATCATTCTGCACCCATGAGCCTTGGTCTTCTCCTATTGAACAATTTTCTGGAGCTGTTGCAAGGCTGGCATGGCTTTAGGTGGCAGCCACTTTCCAGACCACTAAGCTACAAGGATGAATGTGATAAATCTCCAGTCTGGGATGTCTTGCAAAGGCTTGCAGTTAGTTAATAAGTCATTTATAATAGCTTCAAGTATTTTGAAGGAAATAGTGAAGTGGCATTTCCAAAATAGCAAGCTGGAAATGGGAGAAAAGAAATTAGAGGGGAAGAAACTGGAGATGGAGGGCTGGGAAAGGGTTATGTGAAAGATATTCAAAATAGAATAAAATTATAGGTCTTGCTTCATTTCAGATTTAAGAGGACAGAGGAGATTGGTGAGGTATCCTGCCTCAAATTTCTTGCCAAAGAGACAGGTGTAAGACAGATAAAAATAGAGTGAGTGACTGCGAAAGGAGCTGGTCTGGGCAGTAGGGAATGAGATGCTACAGGGACTGCAGGTGTGTGTCTCCTGAACAATTAATGACCACCTCAAGTCCAACAGCCACTTTTTTTCACAATTTCAGCGAGTTCTCTTCCTCTGTCCAACTTCCTATGATTTTACCCACAAAAAAATTTGCTAGTAAGTTGAACAATGAACCCACTATTTGGCCCTAAGTGAACAGTGTACACCCCCAATGAGAAATGCAACCTTCTCCCGAGAATCTTAGTGATTGGTCAGATCTGACTTTAAAAGTTAAAATGCCTTCATTTTAAAAGGTCTTGTGCTAGGGCTGGAAACAGCTTAGCAGACTAGACATCTGCTTAGGCAAGCACAGGGACTGGGGTTCGATCCCCAGTACTACATGCCATGTGGGCCCCACTCAGGCACGCTGAGCTGGCGACAGAGTCCAGGTGATGCACTCCTGTAATCCCAGCAATGGGGAGGTTGAGACAGGAATATCACTATGAGTCTGAGCTGCATAGTGAGACCCTGTACCAAATACATAATTTTTTTATTATTTTTAAAAAGAGCCTGTGCTCCTCCTACTGACCACTCCCCACAATTATGAGTAGTCAGCTCTCCACTGAGGCCGGGCTGGGCAGAGCAAAGCCACCTGATCTGATTCACAGGGGGGCTGTGCTTCCACATTCTGAGCCACCCAAACCTTGCCTTTGGTAGAGCTCTTAACCTGCACTGGTCACCAAGTATGCTCACTGCAGAAAGTGGGTCATTTAAACTGTCTCTAATTTAGATAGATCAAGCCAGGCATGGTCGCACAGCCTGCTACTCCAGAACTGAGAAACTGAGGCAGGAAGATCACAAGTTACATCCCGGCCTGAGCAACTTAGCAGTTTAGCTAGAACCTATCTCAAAAATAAGAAAAGAGTTCAGAATATAGCTCAGGGCAAAGGCCCTAGGTTTAGTCATCAGCATGAAATAATAATAGTAAGTAGTGATAACATATGCATTCTTTATGATCCAAGAATTGATACTAGAGAAAGAATCAGAAGTAAATACAAAGATTTGGTTACAAGCTTATCAATTGAAGTATACCTTTAGAGCTGGGGAGATAGCTCTGTGACAAAAGCACCTGCCTGGCAAGTGCAAGGACTCAAGTTTGATTCCCAGTACCACATGCTGTGCTGGCCTAAAACCAGGCCTGGTGTCACATGCCTGTAAGCTCAGTGCTGGGGAGGCTGAGACAGGAGAATCATTGGTAGTCCAAGCTGCCTAGTAAGACCCTGTATTGAAAGAAAAAAAAAAACACAAACACAGAAGCATACCTTTATTTTGAGAAAACTTCCAGGGATATTCTGAGTACAAAACAATAAGGAAAGACCTAAATAAACTTTCACATATACACAGAATGGACTCCCAGACATTATAAGTCATAAACATATTTTAATAATTGTAGTAGACTTTAATAAGTAAAACAGAATATAGTATAAATATATACAATTTTGTCCTCAATTATGTCCCATTTATACACATACATCTACTTGCATAGATACATATGCATGCACTTTAGACAGTCATATACACATATAATACACATTTATATACACACATATCTGAAGAAAAATGACCTAGAAAGATTTAACTATTGTTATCTCTAGAGGAATTAAAGATGACTTTCATTTTCTTATTTCTGCACTTGAAATATTTTGCAATAAGGAGAAAAAATATTAAAATAAAGTGAAATCATGCTGAAATATGCCATACCTTGGGAAAAAGAACATCTTTGGAATGTGTGTCATGGAACTGAACATTCAGTCCCTCAATCGAAGGGGGTATTATTGTTGTTGTTGTTCTTGTTACTTCTGTCGTTGTTGCTGCTGCTTTTATTGTTGTTTGAGCCCACAAATGATCTATCTCTCCATCTCTTGCAATAAAATACCTAAAAGCTCACTCACTCTGTCTCCTGCACACACCCTACCATACACACACACACACACACACACACACACACACACACACACCTAAACACACATACTAGTCTACAAACGCCTCACGGGGATACATTTGATTCATCTTGCGATACAATCTCTATTGTCAGCAGGTGCTTAAAATTTTTTTGCTGCATTAAATTGATCAATATATTCTTAAATTAATTCTTTGAACGTCTACTAGAAAGTACAGCTGTGCAACTGGAGCTGTATATTTTACGACCCACTCTTCCCCCACCTGCTTCTGTGCTCATTTTTCTTGCACCAGAAATCCTTTCATTCATTTTAATAGCTTTCAGGAAATAGCATTGTGTTGTATGGGACAGCCATGATGAGGTGTCTAAGTTGTCTCAACCTAAGACTCCAAGATTTGAATTATTCTGGGAAAATTTTGAGAAAACACTATTTATTTATTCTGTGGTTTCCATTTAACTCTTCTGGGCAAAATATTCTCTGCTCTTTAAAAAATGTATTCACTTCTAAACGAGGGCAAGAGTTTCATTTTCTTAGGCCACAGCCCAATTTGATATTCTTTGTTACTATACTCAATTACAAGAAGAAAAATTGAAAGAATACCTATCTTATTATATAATAAAGTCACACGAGCCCAGTTTATAAAATAGTATTTGCCATATCTCTCTAATCATGTCTTCAAGCTGTTCTGAAAAACGGCTCTGCAATACTTAATTTTGTTATGACTTATTGTCTGGATTTTTTTCTTGAAATGTAAATGTACCTAGTAGGTAACGCTTCTTAAAAAGATGACAATTATTATACTTAAAGTCATGCCACAGGAGGGCTGGAGAGATAGCTCAGTAGAATAAGTGCTTGCCTGGCAAGCACAAAGTCCTGAGTTCAATCCCTGATGCCACAAAACTCATGCCACAGGAGTAGGGAAATAAGCTCTTTGTCCTAAGTTTCGGTAGCTTAGATATCACCACATAGGGCTGGTTGAGCACTTGAAGAGAGACAGGTTGGACATGTGCCTCAACAACACAGACTCATACTCACATGTCCTTAAGGAAAGTGAAATTCTTTTCTAAAATAAGGATTAGGTGCCTAATGAAAACTTGGATGTGTTTAGCCTATAATTTTCACTAATTACTGTCTGCAGCAGAGTGCTGCTGGGAAATTAAAACATAAAAGCGGCGCACTTTTTTGCCTTGTGTTTATTGAGCAAGAAAAAGAAATGGAACAATAAGAGATACACCAAGGAAAAGCCCCCGTTCATAATATATTAAAGGCATTATTTTAAATGTGCTTCTTCATTCCTTGCAGACCAACCCCCTCCCTGGATGTGCAATAGCACAGCTCCTGAAACATGCTCAGCATTGGCCCACCAGCCTCCACGTATCCAGGCTGACTTTTCCACAGCTTTTCTTTTAAAATAGCTAATTCCATTAAAGATTTCAGGAAGAAATCATGTCATACGGAGACAATCAACTTTAAGATTTCTAAAAATAAAATGAAATAAGGATAAATGTGTTGTCAAAGTAAGAAGGGTTATTTGGAGTATGAAATTTGAAAAGTTCTTGTCTGAAAACTGCAAACTCTAATTACAACTGATTTCTACGTAGGATGATCTTTCTTTTCCCCCGTGTCTCAATAGCATGCTTAAGCAGAAATATTGTATAGACGAAAACAAGCTGATTTATGTGAACTAAAGACATTATATAATGAACGGTGCTGAGAAATTTCAAGTATATCCAGTGTTATACAAAAGTATTAGCATCTTTTCTTGGATCCCTGGTACATGCTTTCTATGCTCACCTTGCCTTGATACCTGGACAGTTGTATTCACATCATTAAGCATCTCTAGTTCTCCCTGTGACTGATGTTATTTTTTTCTCCCTGAGAATAACAATATTATATGACTGCCATGGTTTTGGATTTTGCAAGGGGAAACTACAATACAGGACATATTCTATAGGATTATTTTATAATCACTCAAAGAAGCATATGCAAGAGTGCAGGAACTCTGCCTGCACACTGAGGATCCAAGAATCCAGCTGAGGGCCTTGATCCTAATATTCTACATGAGTCCAGCTGAAGACCCAGCGCTCATTAAAAATGCCTTCTACAGGTCCAGTTGGAGGCCTAGAGCCCATGACAATGTCTTATGCAGGCCAGCTTCACAGAACTGCACTGGAAAGGCCCAAAGGTCAGTAGCAGAAGCCAGAAGATCTATAACAGAAGTATAAATGATCTGTGCTAGCAGGCTGAGGGATCTGAACTGGAGTCAGGAAGCAATGCTCAAGGTAAGCACCAGAGCTCTCCTAAGAAGTACCACAGCCATCCTCAGCAACAGTGAGGTTCTCAGCTCCTCCAACAATGAGGAAAGCTGAGCTCCCATCAGGAAAGCCAACCTGACAAGATCCTCCCTGAGGCTAAACATTGCACCATCTTCCCTTCTGCAGCCAGGACATGATGGTCAAGATGAGGACCAGACCTCCCCCAAAATGAACCACAGCCATTCTCAGCAACAACAAAGGTCCCTTCTCTAGTGACAAGAACAGCCAAGTTCCTCAGGAAAGCCAGAAGGAGGACATGGTCTTCCAACAGAGTAGCCCAAAAGATCCAGCAGCTTCCAACAGCTTCTCCAAACAGCTTCTTCCAAACAGCTTCCCTAACACCCTCCCAACAGTTTCTACTGTTCTGTCTCTTATGCTGCTGGCAACAATCCTCAGGTCAGCCTCCCACACCCAGCACCACACTAGTTTGATTCAGCTGGGTGTAGCAAGTTGACCACCAATTAACAGTCCACTACAAAACCTCTTCAAACTTTTGTACCATCTTTGAGCCCTGCTTTTTTCATAAGAACCCCAAGTGTTTTTATTTGCCCATCTACAACTTCTCCCTACCTTCAGCACTACAGAACTTCTCCCTCCCCCAGTAGCTGCTTATCCATTTTTGTTTTCATTTGTTGAGATTATTGTCTTTTGCTCAGTCTTCCTCAAAGGTTCCTTGTGAGATTAGACACAGAACCCACAGAAACTTCTCTCTGTACAGATCATGACTAGTACAGAGTCTGAGAACCTACATCATCTGGATTCAGATCACAGCTTTACACTGGAGACAAAATGAGTATCTTCTCCCAACCTTTTGTGTGAAATGGCAAAGCCCATAAGAGCTTCCCTGTGCCGCTGCCACGATTCAGTGAAGTTTTTCCTATGACCAGCTCAGTACACTTACAGGCATCTCGCATAAGCGCTCCCTTCTGCTCCCTTAGCCCGCCTTTCACTCTCATTAAATTTTTAAGTAAACATCATTATTCTGACTACAGACTTCAGATGTTAAGCGATTCATGCTTCCTCTAGCTCCTTGGGAATTCCTTAGACTGCATTATCAGTCTCCCCCAACTTCCTCTCATTTATACACTGCATGCAGATTATAAACCTATTCTAACTGCTAGTTAAAACTCAAGATTATATGCTACTCCTGTTAGAAAACTACAAGAAACAGCAGGAAATAAAAATAAGATTTCTGAGTTTTGAATGCCGCCTTCCTTTCCTCCTTTTCCAAAACTTTGCTTGAATGCAAACATTTCAAACTTCAGTTCAGCACTTTTCCTAAGCAAAGCAATCAGTGTACACCAATGCCAATTTGGCATACCTTTGCACAAATGTGATATTCAATACCAAAGTGGGTTACAAGAAGCAAAGAGCCAGAAATTGTAATAATGTAGAAGAGGAAAAAATTCTAATGAAGTTCAGGACCAAAATTGAGCTGTCCAGATCTATTATTTATATGTGGGCTTAATTTCACCAGAACTGCTTGCTCAGCTTAACATAAATCTGAAAGGGAAAAAAAGACATTTTCACATAGAGAAATATGAACTGAAATTCAGAGATATGGCAAAAAATAAAAGTTCAGCACTCGTCTATGTGAGCAAAATTATTTCATTAATGTTCATTCTGATTCATGACTTCTACTTTGTAACGGGGTTACATGGAATCCACAAAAACAAAAAGGTCATTTTTGTAAGAGAAGAGAATGAGCAATTTGCTCTTCATATCAGGCTGAGAAACAGCAACTGAGTGATTGGCATCTCCAAAGGGGGACTGTGGCTAGGCTTGCAAGCCTGTGCTGCAGCACAAGCCATCCTAGGTTGGGAACACTTATGTATTCAGCAGTCCCTCCAAAGATGGCAGGAAATGTTCAGATTCTTTTGATAAGTGCTATGCTATCATTTTATTTGAAATGTTTGAGTTCTTGTTAGTCCAGGGAACACAGGCATGACCTTGATGCTGAGCGTTATCTACCGTGCTTTGCCCTCCACTTCCCCACCTACCCAGTTTATTGCTCATTTTTTAAAGGGGAAAGGAAATTGAATATACTTCTAATCCTAAATATTCCTTGAACTACATATTATTAGACTGAACAGATTAATCTCATACCATGAATAGGTTTTGCTAGCTGCCAAATCACAGCAGAGTTTCCAAGGGAAAGGGAAGGAAGTTTATGTCCCTCCTAGAGCAGTTACTTCCCAGGAATGTCCCACTATAACACCCTGTTAGAGTGAGTTGTGCCTGCTTGTGATTTGGGCACCCAGTTTAATTTCTGTCCTGTTCAGTTGTTCAGAAGAAGGGTGTCTCTTCTCTAGCACAGACTCTCAGCCCTGAAGTCTCCTTCAAGGTTTATTCTGCTCTTTATTGAACAAAACACCTTCATTCATTCAAGCGCATACGATTCAGAAAAAAAAAAAATCAAACTTCCACCACACTACAAAAAATGCCACTGACACCTTGAGTAACACCAAGGAAATCTATCTACAAGGGACAGACAGCCGTAATCCTTTCTCGCCTATAAATACCAGCTTCAAGTACAGCTGAAACATAGACTCATTTGTAAATGTCCACAAAAAACAAATGCTAGCAATACATTCCATCAGAATCAGCTTTCATAGAGTGAAGCTACATCCCCGTGGGCAGATTTCCCTAAAGGACATTTCCGGCTCTAGCTGGACATCGATAGCTTCAGTACATGAAGTTATTCCATAAGTCAGCAACCAGGAGTAGGTGGTAGTAGATAATCAAGACTCGCGTTTCTAAGTGGGTTGTACCAGAAATTCGTTGAGAAGGCTTCAATCTATCAAAGATGAACTTAAACCACAGAGCTATACATTCCACACAACTATTGTAAATTAATGGTTTCCCATCAGAAATGATAAATTTTATTGAACAGCATCATAGATTCTGAAGCCAGATGTGCTGTGTATTCATGTGATAACAGAAGATGAATGTTTCTACATATATCGTCCAGAACTTGGTTCTTTATGAAATATTGAACATTTTTCCCTTTGCTCTTGAGTTTATCAAAGGCAAAATACATAATCCATTCTTTAGGTGAAAAAGCAGATTTTGAATTATTATTCACTGACTGGTTTGTCTTTGTTACAAATGCTCGGGCTTTTCTTTTCCCATTCCCTAAATCAAGATACTCTGTAGTCTGACCTAAGCTATAAAGGAGATAAACTGGAAATCTCCGAATCTGACACAAAGTTACTAAAAAGGCAAAGAGCCAGTTTGCTTCTTGCAAACAGTTTGCTGCATTAATTTTCCACAAAGTTCCTATCAGATGTCATCAAATTCAACAAACTGTGCAGATGGGAAAGACTAACTATTGAAACAATTAACTATTGTGAGTCACTTCCTCAATCTGTTTTTGTTTTAGCCAATATGTCAAGTGGTGACAGACACTGTTACATTTCACAGGCTCTACTGTCTTTTTGGAAACAGCACAATACAGTTGACATAGTACAGCTTGATAAGTCTGCCAAACTAAAAATGGGGCTTCTTGCCTTCTACTTTTCAATGCCAAAATCCAAACAACAAGATTTTGTCCTATCTGAATGCTCCCCCTTGAGCCCTCACTGGTTCTTAGTTTCCCAATCACTTTGAATTGGGGCCGGGGACATGGCTCAGTGGAATAAGTGCTTCCCTGGCAAGCGCAAAGGCATGAGTTCAAACCTCAGTTCTGCCAAAAAAAAAAAACAATCACTTTGAATTGGGGCTAAAATGAACAATGTAAAAATACCACTTATTCTGTCTCCCCATCTCAGAAAAAGGTCACCATAGAGCCTGAGTTTGGCTTGTTGCTTTTTTCCTACTTCCTACAGCTTCTTTGAAAGTTTGATGCTGTGGGTGAGTTTGGATGGCCAAAAGCCACTTGCCTTTACCTAACTAAGGCATATGTAATCACGAAGCATGACTTTACTATTCATGTATCATGTCATTTGCATGTCTGTGAAAGAAGGGGACAAAATAGTGGTTCTGTGCCACCCAGGAAAAAGATTTCTAGGCCACTTCTCTAGCACAAGCTTCCAACCACCATCACTTCTGCCTTCAGGAAGCTAACTACATTCTAGAATTCATCCCCTTTCTGACTCTGGATCAAAGTACACTAAGTCTTCAGGACTTTGGGGAAAGCATGAGCCAGGCTGAGGCCTGCTCTCTCAGGCCAGGGGGGAGCTGGTGGACTCCAGGCATAGCAGCCAACCCCAGGCACAAGAGGCATGACGATGTCAGACATGCATCAGCAGCACTGACCGGAGACTGGACAGAACAGAGCAGCTGGCATACAGAACGAGTATCTGGGATTCTGGAAGTCTGTCCAAAACTGCACAGACTTTACACTAAAAAGCACCAAGCATACTGATGGGCCTCATTTTAAACTCACAACCACAACTTCGCATGGGCCCTTAATACTCCTGGCAATCACACCGCACTCCCCAGCATGCTTACTTTCCCACTCTCCCAGATCATTTTCCATTACTTCTGTCTTTCCAGATCTCTCCAGCACCACTTTCCAATGCATTCTCGTACCTTATTTCTCCCTCACTTAATAAAAAGAGGGGAAAAAAATTTAAAAAGACCTTCATGGATTTCTGCCACTGTAGAAATTTCTGCCTGGTGACCTCTACACTGTGATTTCCCACAACTGAACATACTCACCCGTCACTGAGCCCGTATTGGATCTATTGCCTTGTTGAGGGAAAATTGGCTGAATGCTTGTATCCACCCCAAATTCATATGTTAAAATCTATTTTTTCATATAGGAGAATACATTTAATTAATTTTTAAACCATGCAATAGATGAGATATTATGTGGCCATTAACTATTAAAATTTCAAAGACTGTAACAAATGGTACATATACATCTTTTTAACATTTATATTTATATAAATGTTTTATATATATTATATATATCTTTTTCACATTTATAATTGCACATATTTATATCATTATAATATGTTGCTTTGACACATGTATACATTGTATTAGATACAATGTATTGTATTAAAATGATCAAGTGAGGGTAGTTAGCAGATCCATCACCCCAAGAATTTTCCATTTCCTTGTCGTGAGAACATTCAAAACCTAGTTATTTTCACAATACGATACTTATGAGTGTACAGTCAGCCTACTGTGCAATTCAATGCCAGAACTTCTTCCTCCTATCCAATAGTAACGTGGTGCTTGTTGACCACCCTTTCCTATCCTCTCCTGCTCCAAACACTCCTCGGCCTCGGATAACCACTGTTCTACTACATTTGTATGAGATCAACTTCTCTAGATTTCACTTATGAGTCAGATAACGCAATATTGGCCTTTTTGCATCTGACTTATTCCAGGTAACATAAGGACCTCCAGATCAGTTCACAGGAACACACTGCACATATGATTACATGAAGAGGTGGGGCCAAAATTGGGAAGAAATTATGTCATAAGGAGGGGCCCTCATGAATGACGCTAGTGTAAGAGAAACCCCAGTGAGCACTCACATCTATTGGCCAAGTGAGAATACAATGAGAAGACAAAATCTGCTTCAGAAGATGACCCTAACCAGGCCCTGAATCCCTAGGCATCTAGATCTCTGATCTTTCACTCTTCAATACTGGAACCAGTTACTCTCTGTCATTTATAATTTACCCAGCCTGTATGACTCTGTCATAGCGGCCCGAACAGACGATAGCCCTGCACACCTACGAATCCACCCAGTCACTTGCCCTCTTCTGTATCGTCAAACTCCCCTTTCCTTTGCTCTGTTCCAACTTTTCACTTAAATATAGTATTAATTTCCCCCCCTTAAAAGAAAATTATACATATATATATTCACCTTTTGGGGGACTAATGAGTAACCATTAGAACCTCAGAAAAGCCAACCCCACTGTTCCTGATCCTTCAGAAATTCTGATGTAGTTGATTTACAATCAGTATTGTATATATTTCATGGGAATTCAATGTGTGTCCAAAGTTTAGAAATACTCATGTAGAGTGGATTCCTCGCTAAATGAGGTGATGAAGGTCCAGGAAGAGGAGCCCAGAAATATATTCAGTGACAGAAGTTGCGCCAAAATCCAGCAAAACAGATTCTCAGTCCAGTGGTCTTTTGACAACATCAGGCAATGTGTTCACACTTGCACACAAATGTGATCATCGGGAAAGAACGGTGGATGGTACCGTAAGTACTGAACTTGCTAATTGTTCACCGCCGCTGAAAACACCGGCCTCTTAGTCTCCATTCGCAGCAAGAGAGCTTCAAACCAGGATGCCAGAAGCAAGCAGGAGAAGGAACGCAAGAACGCCCTGCTATGGCAGTCGCAGCAGATGTTCCGGAAGTTTAGGAACGGTGAGGGACCCTGGGGGAGGGTGCCGAGGAACAGCGCGAGGTGCGGCGTGATAAATGAAGCTGTCTTTTTCCCATTACAGGAACATAGCAAGTTTCAAGAAACAAATCAGAAACCTAAAATGATTAATTGTGTGGTTCACAATGAGTCCTGTTGTGTTTGTCTACGAATCCCTTTGCTCTGCAGATCAGACACACTGAGTGCAGAGAAATACCTGGCTGTGAGGGAATATTCTGAATTTTATAGCAGCCTCGTCCAAACAATGGTCATGATTGTTTTGTTTACAGGTAAACTATAAGAAGAAAATCAAAGCAAGTGAGAAAACTGATAAAAACAAAAGTATTTTCTTACGCCCAAGCCAAGCTACTGTGACACCTTTGGCCCTGCTTCCCTTTCTTTGGGCCTATCTGGCATCAATGAAGAATAAAATACTTTAGAAAAACCGTAACTTCAGTCTGATGCAACCCCACCCACTGATTCAGCTGACTTGACATTCTCCATAAAAAAAGTTTTAGCTTAAAAAAAAAAATTCAAGAGTTTTAGCTAAGCATTAGTAGTAAATAGCACAAAAATTGAGGTTGAGGCTCCTGGATCCAAATCCCATGTTTTTCACTTAGTATCTATTTGAAGTTGGACAAGTTATCTAAAGTTTCTGTGCTTTTCCATTTGTCCCACTGATAAAACAAAGCTAAGAACAGGCTACTCAAAACTGTCGAGGAAGCTAAATGAGACACTGATGGGAACTGCCTCGCATAATCAAGGTAGCTATTGTGCTAAACAAGGTGGCAAAGGATTTATCTTACTTTTCTTTTTTTAAAAAAAAAAGTGTTAGAAGCACTTTAACAACACGGTTTACAGACAGATGCCTGTGTCAGCTACATGTAGTTGTTGACCCTTCCTTAGAGCTGATGAAGTACACTAATACTGAGGCAGCTAATTTTGTTGAACTGTAGAAGCAATACAGCATAATAGAAAGATCTAGGTTCAAATGCCAGCCCTATTGTTTACTAATTGCAAACCTTGAAAAAGTTATTTACCCTCTCTATGTCTCATCAAATTTTAAAAAGTGAGAAAAATATCTCACTTGCAGGTTGTTATAAGAATTAAATGACATAATGCAAATACTTAGTATAGAATAGGTGTCTGTAACAAGGGATAATTGACATTACAATACATATATACTCTAAGAGAATAAAATTGCTCTCCATTTTTAATGTTCTCTAATTGTCTTCACTAATCTAGGATTGCATTTCTCCAAATTAGCTATAGTTTGCTATATTTGGTCATATTATTTATTCCAAGTAAAGCTACTTGACAAGCAACTATCTCAGATTGCATTTGGGGAGGGAGTATTATCTGAAACAGGTGAATGTAGATGTAAACTTTATTAAAATATCCAGAAAGGGGCTGGGGAGATAGCTTGGCAGTCTAAGTGCCTGCCTAGCAAGCTCAAGGACATGAGTTCAATCCCCAGTGTGGCATGCCCTGCTGGCCCCAGAACCATGTTGGTCACTGAAACAGGGCAAGGTGGTGCACACCAGTAATCCCAAGGCTGGGGAGGCTGAGACAGGAGGATCACTAGGAGTCCCAGCTGCACAGCGAGACTCTGTACCAAATAAGTAAATACATAAATAAAATCTAGGAAAAAAATATAAAAATCTCTTTTAGACACATGTCAAATCCTTAGAAGGAAGAAGCTTTTACACTTATCTTCACTAAGGGTAAACAATTAAGTTTAGATTAACTGAAATTACAGAGAAAAGAATGAACATAAACTTATGCAAAACAAAATACACACATCAAATGTTTCCAGGTATGTGTAAGAAAACCATTACATTGAGTAGTACCTCTGGTTCCTCTGGTTTCTAAAATACCAAGGGAGTTAAATTAGTTTGGCTTAGTTCTTGAAGTGGTCATTTAGATCATGTTACAACAATGAGACATCAGTATTGGAAAAGAGCTCCCAAATTACAGGTCCTGAGTTTGATCCCTGCGCCAAAAGGAGGAAGGCAGACTCAGGCAAGTATCACAATTCCCACATGGAGGGCCGGGGTGGGGGATATGTGAAAGTGAAAGGGAGACTTTAAAGAAGAGAAAGGGGTCAGGGAGAGCAATGGTGAGTGTAAAAGAAGGATAATGTGGGCTAGATATGATTATGATTAAAGTATCTTGATTCATAAAAATGTCACAATAAAACTTATTCTGGATAATGAATATGCACCAATAAAAAAGAAGTATCATCAGCAAGTGGTTTGCTAATGAAATGTTTGCCAAAAAAAGAAAGTGGTGAGAGGTCAGAAGAGGACCAGAGAAGACAAAAAGGCAAACAAATGTTTTGTGGAGGGCAGCTCTGGTCTGATCCTCAGGGGAACTGTAGGTGACCATGCACACCTCAGAGGTCTGCTGGAAACAAGGGGGCTGGAGCTCTCCAACGGCGCCCCCTGTTGGTTACCGCCCAGTGCACACTGAGGGGTGAGACAGGACATCCCGGGTCAGCCTGATCCGCGGAGTAACCCTCCCAAGAAGAGTTCCAGGCCTGGCCCTCAGACACAGAAGCACACATCCACCGAAGGAAAGGTGGCACCGAGACCCTGAAAGGTGACTTTCAATGGAGTGAGGTGAAGACAAGAAAAAATACACGATCAGACAATGTTTGTCTTCATGCAACGATTCCAAAATAATTTGTTTCTTGTATTAGACTCTGCTTTCTCTATTATGGATCTTATGAACAGAAAACATCAAGGCACTTGAGATATACTTTATTCCCTGCAAAACGCATTGTCATCATCATCAATCCAAGCTAGATTAAGATAAATTCACCAAGGTGCAAACTAGTGTGTTCACATTAACAAACTTTTTACATTATACACATGATTAATACAAAGTGTGTATATAGGCAAAGTACTATGAAAAATTGGTATTATTAAGTTGTGATTGTGAGACAGTCACACCATTTGCATTATGACAGTGACTCGTTATATTAATCCCTGTGCCCAAGCTTTTCTAGTAAGCAATTAAGGGGTGTTTGTAAATCTTTTTCAGGGTTATTTTGTTTTGATTCTATTTATTAAAATATAATTTTATGCCTATTGAAACTAAAAGTAATGAAATTGTGCTCACATTTTTCATTGCTTCTTCATATTCCTTTCATGCTCCTATTCACTTTTCTTTTGCTTGACAATATTGTCAGCCCATGACAGTTTAGAATTTTTAGCAAATTTGGTCAACACCACGGCTCCTTTGAAAAGCACTGCGTTAAGTCCAAGCTGTTTCCTGGATGGCAGGGGTGGCTCCTGCTTCAGCCTCCGAACCAGAAGCAAAACTTAAAGGGAAAGAAGAGGAGAGGCAATAATAATAATAATAATAATAACAATAATGATAATGATAATGATAATATCATAGCTGTGCCAACTCTATCTGAAACATGGTAACACACGATTCAGGCAGGAGTTCAAATCGGCTTCACAAATTATGAAACCTATGTCAAGACTGCCTTATTTCTTCAACAACTGGAACAAGTTTTCCCCTCAATTGAAAGTAAAAAAAAGATTAAAAAGTAGGGGTGCCATCTTGTGGTGAGATCAACCAATACCAGGCCCAGTTCTTTCTTCCCACCCCCAGAAGCAAGCCTGTGCCCCTCAGGCCCGTAGAGTACTTTTTAGAACTCCAACACTCTTACTTTCAAAAACAGGACTCAGGAATAAAAAAGAAAAAACAAAACACCTTATTCCTGCCTGTTTCCCCTCCCAGTTGAGCACCATGTGGTGAGAGGGCTGTAGTTGCCCTCTTTAATCACAGGACATAGACTCTGCCTGCTCCCAGCTGGAGGGAGGCCCTCTGGGAGCACAGCCCTTTTCTTCTCTCTACCCAGATGTTTTTCCTCTTTCTCTCACCTGTCACAGAAAGCTGGGCAGGGCAGGAAGATGCCTGGAGGCCAAGCTAGGACTAGCTTCACTGCATGCAACAAACCCATAGAGCCGGGAAGGGCTTTGAAGGCAAATGCTGCCACCAACAGTACTGTTCCTGGGAAATTGCAGTAGTGTGGAATTTTGGAAGTCATCTGTCACTTGTTTGCAAGCATTAGCACACAAAGCAGGCTGCACATAAGAGTGGCAATCCGTTTTCCTTTTTTCCAACCATTCCTGGAGACATAATTCAGATTATAATAACCATTCATATCCAGAAGTACATCCTTAGTTGAACATGCATCTCAGCTTCTGCTGTCAGTATCAGTGGAAATAAAGAGTAAAATATATAAAGATAGACAGTCTTCCTTTCAGGCTTAAATGATACCTTCATTCACTTTTTCCCAAATTTTTAACTTTTCTAGAGTGTTGAACATAGTTTAAGCCCATTGACAGAGTTTATTTCAAAAACTTTGAGATGCAAATGAAAGAAGTAAATTCAAACACCCTGAGCATTGCAGGAAAAAAGAAAAGGGTTGACTCACATAGCTTGGATTCCAGATGAGCTTTGGGCCCAGCTAGATCCAGGGCCTTAAACGATGCCATTCACTACGTGTCTTCGTCTGAATAGCTTAGCCACACTTTCTTTTATATATGATTTCATTTGAAGTACAAGCTGCCTCCTCATGGCAAGAACAGTGACAATCAGCAATAGATCAATCAAATATTCACCCCTCATATCCTGACTTCTATTAAATACACATCAAGCATGGCCGCCTCTGGGAAACTACTCCGATTGGCTTTCTGGGCACTACTCTTGGCTCCCAGAACCACAAAAGATTTTTACAACAGAACCACACAGGGTAGAAGAGGGAGAATTCAAAAAGGAAAAGACACTGAGCATAAGAGCGTTCCTGTGAATGAAGAAGACTTTTTTTTTTTTTTTTTTTTCATCCTGTGCAAAAACAGGGCTTAGATCAGCCACAGTGTCCATGTGGTAGCCGTGTTAAACTGACAACTCCTGGCTGGTCTATGTGTTGGTCCCCTCAGTACAGGGTTGCAGAGGGATGATTAACCTGTGGGCCTCATCGTGGACAAGGTCAGAGCTCTGGGAAACAATGAAAGCTCTGAAAAGTTAACAGCTGTGAGGGAAATAATGGATGTTGGCATTAGATCTTCCCTGAAGTTCTTGTAAAATTTTGCGGTGAATCCCTCAGGTCCTAGATTTTCCTAGTTGTTAACTTTTTGTGACTTGTTCTGTTTCATTGTCTGTTACTAGATTATTTAGAATTTTTAGGTGTTCCCTTGTTCAGTTTTGATAATTCATATGTATTTAGGAATGCCTCTGTTTTTTTTCTCAGCTCTCCACTTTATTGGCACCAGGTCTGTGCTATAGTTGGTGCTGTGATGCATCTTGGTGCTGTGGTGGAGCTTGATTCTTTTTCATCTTGGCTATTTGGGACTCTGTATGTCTTATTTAGTTGTATGTTCATTTTTTTCATGTTTGGACAGCTTTTGCTGTTACTCCCATAAACAGTTTTTAAATGTCCTTTTTTGCTATCTTCTGAGTTTTCATTAATTCCAATTAATCTTAGATTAGTCTTCTTGTATCATTCAGCTTTTATTCCATTTTCCATATTTTCTCATCTTATACTGTTTCTTTTCTTTCTTTCTTTTTTTTTCCTTTTTTTTTTTTTTTTTT
>NDGM011144739.1:0-11707 GCA_002564305.1 Octomys mimax | reverse complement strand
CCTTCAAGTCATTTGTCTGCACCTCCCGGGTCATGATTTCCATCATCTTCTTCCAGATCTGGCAGACCTGTTGGTGTTAAGCGTAAGAGGTCTTCCATATCTGATTGTTGTGTTTTTTTAGTAAATCCAACACAGAACAGTTGAAGCAAATAACCATCAGTAGTCTTGACATCAACATGAGCTTTGTTCATGGCCTGCCATTTTTTGACCGTGGAACACATTTTGTCATGGGGAAGGTCCATGCCATGGAAGTTAATCAGGTAGTTTTTGCCATGAACATCTTCAGTAATTAGTTTGAATTTTCTAAAGGCAAATTCATCATTCTTCAGATCAGCAAGGCTCACTTCAAACACACAATCTTTGAGCCCATCAGATGCAATTTTGGTTCCTTGGGTTCTGATGATGAGGTTTTTCCAGTATTTCTTATGTTGATCATATCCAGCACCTTCATATCATACCAGTCTTTTTTAGAAAATGGATCAATCACTTTCTTCTTGGCTCCTTTTTTACCACCTTTCATAAGGTGCTTGTTGTGGCCTACTGCCACGGTGCTCGAGAAATTCAGAGAGAGAGCCATCGGAAGAAGAGGCGAAGGCTGGTTTCCTACTGATGTTCTTCATCTGCTCTAGGGCCCAACTCATGATGCAGTCCGTGTCTCCTTGACATGTCTTTATGTCTCTTGTTTTTATGACACTGATGGTCTTAAGCAGTACAGACAGGTGGTTTTCAGATTATCTTTCCTATGGACTCGTTTTCTGCTTTGTGCACAGTTAGTCTGGATCTGAGAGGAGGACTAGCAGAGACGAGTGTCCTCACCACGCCACCTCAGATGAAAGTAAACAGGCCCAAGCTGCAGCCCACAGGCTGCTCACCCTTTAACAAAATCAGAGCAAAGAATTGTAAAGGAAGTTTTAATGCTTTCACCCATTAAGTATATTGTATATTTTATATGTGGCCGAAGACCATTCCTCTTCACTAGGGTACCTAGGGGAGCCAGAAGTTTGGACTCATACACTGAAGGGTCTAGATGCCTATGACTGATCATAATGATTCTAATCTTGGTCCCTCAAATTGGGTAGAGATTTCCAAGTTTCTCCACTGGAGTTACTAGTTTCACATCCTTTACTCTTTGGAAATAAATTTTAAATCCAGCACATATTCAAGAGGATGTAAGATTAAACTATGTGTGTGCATATAGAATATTCTCATGTATAATCTGGAAATTCTTCCCTCTGTCCTCTCTCTCCCTGTCTTTTTCCTCTTTGCCTCCCTTCTTTACTTCCTTCTTAATCCAATTCAACATTACAACCCAAATGCATTATTTGTTGCCCACAAATAGATCCAATTTCTGTGTTTGTGTGTGTGTGTGTGTGTGTGTGTGTCACCCAGTATTCAACCTAAATTGGAGGAATTCGGCTTCCTTTGTGCTGCTACACCAGCCCCTCCCTCTTATTTTTATTTTTTATTTTTAAATTTTTTGTTGTTTGTTTGTTTGTTCTGAGTTTTGAGATGAGACTCCCTAAGTCACTAAGTCGCCACGCTGGGGCCAAACTTGTGATCCTCTTTCCTCAGTCTTCCCAGGAGCTGGGATTACAGGTGAAGACTAGTGCATCTCCCTCCCACCAACTTTGTAAGCCACTTTAAATTTCACTGTAAAAAAAAAATAAATAAATAAATTTCACTGTAGTGACTTAAGCTGTCTTCCTCTCCCTTAGTCTATTTGGGAGCTATTGCCATACAACAAGTCACCCGCGAATTTAGCGGCTCATCACAACAAAAGCAATCTCCTGGTTTCTGCAGGTCTCAAATCTGGATGTGGCTCCCCCGGATGCCCCTAAGGCTGCAATCAAGGGGCCAGCAGGAATTGTTGCTTACCTCAGGCCCCTGCTGAGGAGAACCTGCTCCCCCATGTGGTTAGTGCTAGTCCTGGGTCCTCACTGGTGCCTCAGTTCCTGGGCATGGAGCCCTCTTCCCCAGGACAGCTCTGGGCTGGCAACTAGCTTCTCTCAGGGTGAGTGTGAATAGGGAGAGCCCCAAGTTGAAATCGCAGGTGTTTGTTACCTAATCTCGGAAGTGACATCTTTCCACTTTTACCACATTGTATTTGTTACGAATGAGTCACTATTCCGGGGCACAGTTAGGAAAGGGGACTATAAAAAGGCATGAGAATGAGGAGGCAGGAAGCACCAAGGGCCCTCTGAGTGGCTGCTCACCACCCGCAGGATTCCCTAGTCAGATCTAATCATATCAGTTAATTAGAACAGGCAGAGAGAGAAGAGAAGGAGGAAGCTTTGAAACACAACCTTCGGTGGACTAAATGTTTGTTTGCAGTAATTTTGATGAGTTGTCACCCTTAAAGTGTCTGCCTCTTGTTCTTCTTATTGGTCATTTACATGTTTATTTATTCATTTAGGAGTACATGACATGTAGCTTTGAAGCTAAGTGTGGCTCCTCAGACCCAGGATGCAACCTCCACATTTCTCTGGAAACCACTTTTTCTTAATTAGGTAGCACCTGCGCTCCCCTCTGGCCCGTGCCAATGGAGCAACACTTCTGCTAAGCTGTGGAAGTGTAGCTTCCTCACGCAGCATGGGGGCGAACTATGGATCACCGGTGCTCTAGGACTGTGGCTCACCACTGGGTCAGTGTTCATGGCTGTGTACAGAGACAAGGTAAGTGCCCCAAAGGCATCCACAAGTAAAAACCTGTGGACTCCAGAGACGCCAGACTGGAAAGCATTCTACAAAAATGCACTAGGGGTTAGGGATGTAGCTCAGTGGTAGACCGTTTGCCTGGCACGTGCAAACCATTAGGTCAATCCTCAGCTACATAAACACATACTAACCAAACCAGACCAATCCAAACCAGACCAGACCAGACCAGAAAAACCTTTAACATTTCTGGGCAGCCCAAGGGGTGGGTGGAAGGAAGAGAGGGTAAATGTAATATTAATAAGGTCTAATCATATATTTCAGTTCTGTGCATACTAGAAAAGCAGTTTAAAAAGGAGGCAGGCACCTACGATATGCTTTTCGAGCAGCTTTTTCATACTTGGAATATGGAGTGGACTTTCATCCACAGAGGGGGAAGCACAGCTGGACCCTGACCTCTGCAGTTCTGTTCAGATGCCCTGGCTCAGGCTTCTCAAGAGGCAGAAGGGAGCTGGAGAGCTGCCAAGTGGGTGTTCCCTTCCTGTGTCCTGGTCACTGTGTGGCCTGGGCCATACTCAGACACTCTTTCAGGGAAAGAGGTGAGATTCCTCACCAGTCTCAAGAAAGTACCACTCTGCATCAGAAGGTGATATGTCTCAAACCCTAAAGAAATACATGCACATCCTAGTTATTTTTCTTGTAGGAAAATAAACATTTGAATAGTAACTTGGCCCTAAAAGAAGCCTTCAGCCATGAGCATTGGAGAAAAGCCTGTCTGGTCAGGGTGGGAAAAAAGCATCTGAGATGGTGGAGGACCAGAGATGTGGTCATGTCTGCCTCTGAGAGTCTGGGCTGTGGTCTGGGCGTGGTTCCATGGCAGTATGGTGCACAGCCCCTCAGCTGAGGGAGAACTCAGCAGGAGCTGTTCTTCTCTACCTCATCTTTACAGAACCCAGAGGAAAGATCACCTCTGTGATCAGGGATGGCTCACTGTCAAGCACTGCTCGTGCTTCCAGGTTATCAGCCTGCTGGGGCAAAAGAGACTCCATTTTAAAGGGCAGTCACTTAAGTTCACTTAAACTATAGATACACTCACTCCCTCACCCCCTCCTATGGAGCTAGCCATAAACCCACTTAGAGAAAACTGGAGTCATAAAATAGGAACAAGCAGTTGGAAGAACTTGGGGAATAGGGTAAACATTAAACTAAAATGCCCCAGGACAGAGAGATGGTCAACAATGTCTGGGAAATGTAAACTTCGTGCCACTTGTGTGACACTCTTGTAAAATTCTTGAAAATGAGATAATGTGATTACTATAGAAATCTGAAGAGTAACCTGAAAAGCAGAGTTCAGGTACAGACAACTTTGGGAGTCCTGACCCAAAGTCAGGGCAGCAGTTGATCTGAGCTTGCAATATGAGCTTCCTTGTTGCTATGCACTTGGTCTTTTCTGTGAGGGTTTATCTGTGCTCACTGTCTTCTGCTGCTACAAGCCTGAGGTGCATCTATTTGGGGCAGGCGTTGGTAAGAGTGAGATGTGACACCTGGTTGTGAAGTCAATTTTCTTTGCAGGGATGTAAATATTGAATCTGGCAGGAGGATATCATGGGAAATGTATGTGAGATTTATTTATTTTTGTTTCTTTGGCACGGCTTTCCCTTCCCTGTTGGAGCAGATGGGCAGTGCTGAGCTCACCACCTCAGGGAGCGAAGTAACAGTGTAGAAAGAGTCTCTCCAGTAATGGGTCCCCAAATCGAAACTCCTAGGAGGACTAAGAGTATTTTGGGAATGGACAAAATAGGTAGAAGAAGCAGGAGGAAGAGAAGATGACTTCCCCTAAGGTTTACAGAAAAGTTCCCTAGGCCAGTGGTGGCAAACCTATGGCACACGTGCCATCAAAAGCACCATGGTTGGCTGTAATACGCATATATGAACTGGTTGAGCCACAGGTAGGGCTAAAACAAGGGCTACATGTCCTGCTGCCTGAGTGCGGTTGTGTAGGAGTGGCTTCATAGGGTGCCTTCTGAGTGAGGCCACAGATGACCTCTCAGACACTAGGGTTCCTGAAGCCATGGGTAGTTTCCACCTCTGAGATCTCTAGGCCCATATCTTTCTTTTTTAAAAAATGGATTTGGTGCAGGGTCTCACTATGCAGCTTGAACTCATAGTGATTCTCCTGTTTTCAAACTCCTCAGTGCTGGGATTACAAGCATGTGCCACCACACTGATACTTGGTCACTGGTTCAGTGCACCCAGAGGCTGGCATGGCGTGTGAGACCCTGGACTGAAACCCAGTCCCTGCACTTGCCTAAGCAGGCACTGAGTCCACTTAGCTATCTCGCCAGTCTAGGCCCCTATCTTGTTTCCTCTGGTCTATGTCTCCGTCAACACATTCTCTATAGTGAGAGGGTCTGTGTAGCTCCTTCAGGTCAGAGGTGCTTTCTGTTGCTTCTTGAATGCCCAGTTGGAGGAAGGAAGAGCCTTTTCCTCCTGTATCACGCCAGGACACAGACATCTGTGTGAGGCTGGCTGTTGGCCGTGTGCCCCTGTGTATCTCTGGGTCAGTCTCTCTGAGGCCTTGATGTCAGGAACAGAACCTTCCTGTTCCTGGCTTCTCACTCATCAAACCTCCTCAATAGAAATCATGAGGCTGGAGAAGCATGAACACCTGCTTGAAAGAAAAAAAACAAATTTTGTAAGCACGCAAAGGTTTATGCATTCTCATATTTGTACTGAGAATTTTGGGTTCCACAATCCTCACTCTGGGACTCTATGACAATGATGGTCAGCACTCACTCTTCTTGGGGATAAATTGGAATCATTTTTATCCTAATAGCACTTTCAGCATTCCAAGTAAGTTCCTAGAAGCACAGAATTTAAGCGCTGAGAAGTGGTTTTTCCTACAGCATTTTTTTCCCCAAGAAATGCGTATCAAAGCTCCTGCAAAAGACCTTCAAATCATGTCATCCTTTTCTTCTTCTGATCTTAGTATGGCTGTGGGTTATACTGGCCCCTCACACAAGGACAGCCATATATCATTTAGGTGTTAGGTCATGACATCGACACTTAAGACAAAAGTTCTCAGTGAAAATTGCTCTCAAACTTTATTGACTATTCATTTGAATTGCATTGATGCTATGTTAGAAAACAAAGTTTCTCTAAATTCTGGAATCACAGTAGAGAGAAGCCCAAACTCTGGAGAGGTGCGCTGGGGGGAAGGCACTTTGTATTGCTCAGAGTAGTCTTTTTTTTTCCTGGTACTAGGGATTGAACTCAGGACCTTGTGCTTGCCAGGCAGGCACTTGTGCCACTGAGCTATCTCCTGGCCCCAGTCAGAGTAGTCTTGATGTGGGATATGAACAGAATGTGGAGAAGAAATGAGCACATTAGTTATAGAGTTCTCTGTCTTTTGGTAGAGTACGTATAGAATTATGTTGGGCACTGTTGAAAGTATCAAGAAACACCCAAGGATTGAAACCGTCCTTGAGGGTTATGGTCTTGCTATAGAAGGATAAACAGTCTTTCTCTTATACTCGCTGTGTACCCCTGCACACAGGGGTGCAGTTAGCTTCATTACAACCACTTGGATTGAATGAGGAAGAAGTTAGTTTCCTAGAGGAAAACTGGGGTAATGTGATCCTGAAAGAGGCAAGTGGATACTGTCTGAAGAAATGACATTCTTGCAAACATAAAAAATATTGGAAATTTCTGAGTAGAAGAATGATACTCAGTAGGGTACACTAATAATTGAAACAATGGAGACAGGGTGGAGAAGTCAGGACTAACCCAGGAAAATTTCGTTGTACTTGGACCTAGCTTGAAATGATATGAATAATAAGTTCTAGAATGCAGAGGTAGGAAGTTGTCAGCCTCAGGGTTCCTATAGTAGTTTGAGTCTGGTATGACTCCAAGGGCTCATGTGTTCAAGACTTGTTTTTCAGCCTGCACTGCTACCAGGAGGTGGTGGAACCTCCAGGTGGTGGGGCCTAGTGAAAGGAAGTTAGGCCCTTGAGGGCGTGCCTTTTAAGAGCTTGTTGGGATCCCAACACCTTTTCTTTGTCTCTGTTTTTGTTCCCAGCCTTGAAGTAAATGGGATTCCTTTGTCATGGGCTCCTGCCACTGTGTACTATTTCAGTACAGTACATGAGCCCAAAACAATGGGCTCATGAAATACAGACTGAAACTTTCAAACAATAAGCTAAAACAAACCTTTCCTTTTATGAATTGATTATCTCAGGCATTTTTCTTATAGTAATGGAAAACTGGCCAACATAGTCCCTGTTTGTTTTGTTGCAAAGTTTTTTCATATTTGTCTATTAGTCCTGGGTACTTTACTTTCTTGGAGTGTTCAATGTGCACCTGAGAATTTAAAAGTAGAACTGGTGGGCCGGCCAGATAGATCAGCAGATTAAAGTGCCTGCTTAGGCAGGCAGACACAAGAGCCAGAGGTTCAATCCCCAGCATGCTGTGCCAGCCCCACCCCCCAGGGTGCATTGAGATGGTTATTGAGACTTGGTTTGGGGGTGTGCACCTATAATCCCAGCACTTTGGAGGGTGAAAAACAGGAGGATCACTATGAGTTCAATCTGAGTAGCGAAAACCTGTAGACCCTGTACTAAATTAAAAAAAAAAGTAGAACTGGCACCTACATTTGGGATTTTACCAAAGTTTGATAACACACTTTCAATGATTATGGTGTTAAGGTCTTGTATTTGCTCTCTTTTACTTTCTCTTTTTCATGCTTAGGGTAATTGTTAAAAAACCACGTAGGACAAGAGCAATATTGGGTCCTCCAAATGATCACTGGAGCTTTTGCCTGTGTCTTTTGCGTCATCAAAATGGGATTGATTGGAAAATGATAGAATTGAAGCCATGTTTTATTTACTTTAAGCAAAGGCTGGTCTTAATATAGAGCATTTATAGCCTTCATTCTGAAAATAACTATGAGCTAATTCATATGCTACAGAGTTCTGGTACTACCTAAAATCATGAAATGATCTAATCAAGTTTCTATAGAATAGAGCTCCTTTGTAAAACATATGAAAACAATAATATTTCACACTCTGTTATTAGAAAAAAACTATTTTAGTAAAATTTATATCATTGTGCTTAGAAATATATGTTATTATTATTGTGCTGGAATTGATATTGACTTGAACTAAAGCATTTTATTAGAAAAATTAAGAATGGGAGCTTGAAGAGAGGGCTGGTAAGCATCGCATGAGTTTTGGAGATCTAAGTGCTGCCATATGTTAGACCTAGCAAACGAGTGATGTGACTCAGGCTGCCTGTTGTCCTGCCAACTGTTCCATGCTGTCTCCTCACTTTTAGCAAGCATTGCTCCAATATGTGCATATATCACCCAGCAGTCGCTTCTTATACAATCCTGCCAGTCCTTGGGGCCATAACCTTATCCATCACTTCTATAGACTCTAGCTCTTTTCCTCTAGAGTTTATTTATTTATTTATTTATTTAATGTATTTGGTTGTTGCAGGGTCTCACTATGCAGCTCTGTCTCTCAGTGATCCTCCTGCTTTCAGCCACCCCAGCACTAGAATTACAGGCATGCACCACTGCACCCTGACTCTGGTAGGCTCAGCCCACTCTGGAGGTGGGGCTGGCACAGCATGTAATGCTGGGAAAGAACCATGGTTCCTGCGCTTGCCTTAGCTTGCCTAAGCAGGCGCTTTAGTCTGCTGAGCTATCTTGCCAGCCCCTCCTCTAGAATTTAAACTAATGAAAAATAATTGTAAATCATGGCACAAAATGTACTTGTGGGGATAATGGTTAACTCAGTATTCTGGCTTATGAATAGAAAACCAAGGGGATGGTAGATACTTACAACTGAATCATAATGGAAGATTAAGAGAATTGAACTTTTTCTATCATGTGCTCATTTTAAAAAAATTTTATTTTGTGAGACTTCGATGGCATATTTCAGTGCTTATGAAAAAGATGATAAAATGTGGATGACCTGAACAAAAATAAAAACCACTTGTGTATTTTATACTTTTTACTTGTGCCACCTCTTGTGATTCCTGTGCAGGATGACACAGAGTTCAGTCTAAGTATCACAGATATTTATGTCACTGTAACCCCTATATTTTCTACTTCGTAAATAAGCAAACAGAGGACCAGAATTGATCAAGGTTGACTGGCTCCAGGTTGCTATATATGTGTCAGTATTTATTAGAATGAAATTGATAGATAGCTTATTTTTTAGCAATTGCATTAGCAAAATATCTATTATCAATTACTCATTAAGTTTACTTGGAATAGATTTCTTACCAGTCTATGCTCTGTGTTACAATTATCTACAGTTCTTACTACAAATTTTCAAAGAGTAAGATACTTAGTGAAAGCTTTTCAGCATTAAAATGCTGAAATTTGCCACTGTGCAGCTTCAAAGGCTTTTAAATGTCATATGTATTCAAATGTTAGAATTGCTTATTTTAATGTAATCTCATTATAGAAGATTTTTTGTTACTTTATGTTTTTGTATATTTCAATGTCTTTTAGTGGTTTTTCTTTTTTTTCACTGTACCTAAGACTGGTGAGATAATTTCTTTAATTTACGCCTTTGTACAGTCCAGCAGGACCTACAATTAATCCTTTCCTTTACAGGGAGGCAGACCAGTTGTACTCTTACGTAACCTTTTGGCTCCCACACGTCATCTTAATGAACTTCCCCGCTTCCTACTGTTTTACAATCTGTATTTTTGGCATCTCAAAGCTTTTTGCACTCTTCTTCTTCTGGTGGGTGTATTAGTTGGCTGGGGCTGCCCCAGCCATACTGCAGAGTGAGTGAGTAGCTTAGGCAGCAAGCGTGTCTTTCCCCACAGTTGTGGGGGCAGAAGTCTGAGACCAAGGTATCAGCAAGGTGGTACTTTCTGGAAGAGCCACGTGGGGGGGGGGGTGCTCCAGGGCTCACTTGCTGGCTTGTAGGTGACATCTTCTTTCCGTGTTTTCACATCATCTTTCCTCTGTAAAAGTCAGTGTCTACATTTCCTCTTCACGTAAAGGTCATGGACGTGCTGGATGAATGTGCACCCTAAGAACCAAGCTTTAACCTAGTCACCTCTGTGAAGAACCTATGCCCAAAGAATCATTTTCTGAGAGACTGTGCATTAGGAGTCCAGGTGTAAAGTTTAGGGCTTAAGGACACAGTGAATTCTATGCAGTAAGAAAGGATGATACAGAAGTAGCTAATATCACATCACAGTTTTAGAGTTCTGAAAGCCTATATAAGATAGATTTAGTTACTGACAATAAACGTATAGTCACTTATGTAGTGATTGAAAATCGTCTTCTAGCAGGTGAGATGCTACCTGAGAGGACTCACCCTCTGCCTCCCATGTGGAAAACAATGCAAGCCGAGTTAGATAGTTTATTGGTCCATTTTCTGTTGCTAATAACACAATGTCGCAGACTTCCTAAGTTGAGGAAGTAGATTTATTTTGGCTTGTGGTTCTAGAGGTGAAAGTGCTGCATTTGGTAATGGCATCTTTACTTGGGGAGTCTGGGTGTGGGGGAGGAGGGGGTGGTTCAGGACATTGCATGGCAAGAGACGGGGAGTGTGTGTGCATGTGTATGTCCCCAGGTATTTCTTTATAAAGCCACAGCGTGCAATCATGGGGGCTTTATGCTGAGGACTTTATCTAATCCCAAAAGTTCCACCTCTACAGTACATAGTTGAATCAATTTTCTAGCAACTTAATACTTCGCAGTGGGACTTAAACTTTAACCTAAGTTTCAGGCAAGATGCAACAGCAAGGGTCGACCAGACATGCAAGCTTAAATTTTGTACAATGTCTGTTATGTAGGAAACCCATCATATAAATAAATAGGCTATAGGAAATAGAAAATAGAACTTTACAAAGGGAGAAGGGAACTGAGAAAGGGAGGGGATTGGAAGAAGAGGAGGGAAAGGGGATAAAAAAGGAAATGAGATGTGTTGTGTGCAAGTACCAATGCCCCACAAAGGATGTACTCTCACAGATTACAAACATGTACTAATAAAAAATAAAAACTGGAAAAAAAAAGAATGAGGAGAATGGAGCTTGAAGTAGAAATAGGAAAACAGATCATTAGAGCCTTGCATATTAGATGGTAAGGAAAGTTATTCTTTTTATTATAGTTGTATTTTTATTCACATACAAACTGATACTTATCCATTTGCAAATTTCAGCATAAATGCTGTTTCATGAGAAATAATGATTTCCTATTGTTTTAAAGTCTTGAACTGTAAGAGATCCTTAAATTATTATAAAAGATTGGATAGCAATTCCAAAATGGCTAAAAGGATCAAAACCTATTTCTTTGGAGTCAATATAAAAAATAGAATTATGTGAAAAATCGGGTTTTGCTAGATGACAGATGAGATCAGAGGCTCTGTAAATAGCGTTTGACTTTCAGTGCCATAGTTTCCTCCTGTGAAGCAGAAGAGGCACTTAGAGATCTGAATGATTTTCATCTTTTAGTGAAAATGCCTTTGGGGAAGGCTGGTGGGAAGTTAAATTTTAGTGATCATGTTTAGTCTGGTGGTCTAAGATTTTTATGAAATCTAATCTCTGTCAGTCTACTCAAATCACTCGACCTCCAGCTTAGCTGTGGGGACAGCTAGGTATAAGGAAGAGTAATGAGGAGGAGAGAGATAACAGGGCCTTTTCTTCCATGGAAACTGACCTGAATTCATAAAATGCTTCTCTGGGTTGAAGATGCCAGACCAGAATCAGTTATGAGCTGGACATAACTTCTCCCATAGTAGTCACATTTGAAAAGGAATACAAGAAAGGAAAAAGGTGCACTAAATGCTCTACAAAAAGGTCTCAAAAAACCTTGTATGTCACTCATTCAAACAAAATGTTCTCGAGAGCCAACTATTTCTGCATGCTGCCCATTTTACTTCAGTTAGTTCTGAATTAGGAGGATTGCATTATATTGAAATGCTGTTTTCGGTAAGACTTATAATTTTTTAAAAATGTATTTAGTAAGGGTCTACAGGGCCTCACTACACAGATCAGACTCATAGTGATCCTCCTGTTTTCAGCCTCCC